>MU732281.1:83349-107614 GCA_026770625.1 Nicotiana glauca
AAATGGACCAAGCTTCGCGGATGAAATGATATAAAAACCCTTCTGTACGCCCAGTTTTTACCCTACGCGAACGCGGTCAACACCCCCACGTTCGCGATGAACAGAAATCTTTGAACAAGAATTTACTCTACGCGAACGCGGCTCCCAGTCCGCGAACGCGATGCCTCAGGATCTCCAACTATGCGAACGCGTCCCATTTACCACGAACGCGATGCACAGGCTTCTCCTCCTACGCGAACGCGTCCCATTTACCGCGAATGCGATGCACGGGCTTCTCCTCCTACGCGAACGCGTCCCCTAGAAGCTAACCAGTAGCTGAATGACCTTACCAAGCATATATCCGGGGTGATCCCACGTCACCCTATCTCACATAGGTCCGACAACATAATATAGCTGAAATTACCCAATCCAGTCTAGCCCATAAACCATAGAACTACCTTTTTACTTCTGAAACCATCAATACGATCACAACCTCACACCTACACTTTGAATAGTCCCGAACCAGCTGTACTAATCCATACTTTCAACCTCCGTGAAATCACATGATATACCACATAATCCAAGCACTCGAAATGATAACTTCTATTCACAGCAGTTGTCCACAACACCCGATTACCGGTAGGAAACCTCTTATTAGCTAAAATCGTATTCCAACACTTTCGTATACTGCCAACGATAAACGAAACACGCAGTAAATCGAAACCATTTCTCAGATCAACCATTCATGAAACCACTTCCCTTTGGACTAATACCACAACAGATTTCCGAGCTGAACCTCGATATTATCCTTCTAACAAGCTGAAATTAAGTCTGTTCGTATTCATTAATGACCCCGACGATCACCTCGAATCCAACACACCACTCTGGTGATCTGACACCTCGATACTGGCCTAAGCCACCACTTGCATAATACACGCACCAATAAGAAACGGTCTGAACATACTCAAATCATGACAAATGACTCAAACGAAAGAGCTGTACCTCAAGCTTATTAGTACCATTACGCACAAGGCTGAGACCCCGTCTCACATTATAGAAATAGAATACCTGAATCCTCCTCGAAAGGTCATAACTTCACGTGGCCTCGCCAGAATGCACGATCCTATCCAAACACTGTTATACATGAAACATCTCAAGTCACTATGCTCAAAATCAACAGCCACGCACAATTTTTGATGTTTGCAACCAAGCAATCCCTTACACCCACGGTGAAACAAATAACACATGACACGCAACCCGATAGGCCATAACCAATACTCCATACACCGAGCAACACTCAATTACTCTTCCCGCTCGACTTCCTCTCTAAATCCTCAATAGAACCGCACTACATGTGCCCATATCCAACAAATCATAATGTCTCGCAGCACAGAAAAGCAACTCACAGATCTCCTTAGATCACTAACAAACTCAATAATAATCGAATCTACCTATCCCTCAACAATACAACTCGGGGCCAACCAAGCTAACTCAAGCTAAATACGTAGCCACCTCGGCCTGCCAACGAACTCAATACCAAGAAGCCTGAAACTGCTCCTCCCACTACTATAACTCTTGCCGGAGCGGTACGATACGGTGCCCGGCACCAAATAAATACCGAAATCCACAATCTTGCCCGACGACATGCCCGGCCACAAGAAACGCATCCGAAAAAATATCCCTCAATACCGGAATTGAATCAATGGTAGAAACTTTTGCATTGACATCCGCCACGAAGGCCTAATTAAGAAAAACAATCCTTCCCAGTCGTCCACTGGTCTTTGGAATACAACCACTCTGCTAGAACATAATCTGATGCACTCCACCACGTAACCTGTGATATTTTCCGACATAACCCATAGCACAATAGTCTAGAATAACCCAACACTGAGACAACCAGTCTACACCCTAATATCATATCCAGAATCTAATATACCAAGCAAAGAAAGATCCACTCGAGCCTCCAAATCCCAATAGCCGCTAACGGTACCAACACACACGATCCACAACCACTACACAGTCTGTACCTGAGAACTCCCAGTCTCAACCTCCATATAGCACACGAATCACTGTACTTGATCCCAAATTCCGCAGTATGAATACATATTACACCTCGAGTATCCAAATAATTCAATGAAAGATATTCTAAAATTCTCCTATGCCATCAAACAAACTCAAATATCAGCAGTCGATCTAGCAGGAAAGTGCTGCAATACTATCGAAATATCGTCAGTCTAAAAACATTACCCCTTTTCGAGACAAATACTCTCGTCAAATCACTTCCAATTAGCAGTATCATTTCCTTGATTACCTGAGGCTACCCGTTGCCTAAGAATTTTATGAACTTCTTTTTAGAACTGAACTGTAACTCATCTAGCCAAGACCTTTCGTCAATCCCATCTAGAAGAAGAATCATTACACATTCCATGCTTCGCATGCCCATAGAAAATATATACATCTCCAAACCACGGTAAAACTCAACAAGAACTCTCTCCCAATTCCATTTGCACAAGCTAAACTGCCAGGACTGAATCCTACTATCCAAACCAAGCTAAGCAAGCTGTCAGAACTCAAGAGCTTCGCTGCACAATACCTGTAAGGGCTCACAACCTCGCACACATACAAAGAATTAATCATATCCTTACTATACCGATTCAGTCTACTATCAAGCTATTCCATCTATTTAATTTCCAGTCTGATTCATCATCAACTTGATATTCCCTCTTGCTCTAGCACCACAATGCCTTAACCTAGGTTTACCACACGAGACTCGAACATAAGACCACATTGTCTATGACCCATAGGCCACTGAATACCCTCTCAAATGTTCCCAAAAATACCACATTCCAGCATGCTCTGCTTGAAGAACTTCTTGCGAATATGAATTCGTTGCCGTTACTTTACAGATACCGATACATAGGACCCCATAATCAACATAAGAATACCACCAGTCACGACCTTAAGGCACCTGATTGTTACATGTAGAATCTTGAACACATTGAAACCATTGTCGAGAGTCATTACTTCATATTCGAACTATAATTTACCTGATCAAATGGACATAACCACTCGTGCCTCATTAGCACTCTGACACCACAGGACGTGATCTCATTCTGATACAACCAAATAACTTCCTTCTCTTTACACCAAGCATTCTTTATCAACAACAGCTCCAGACATCCTATTATTTCCACACATCTACGAAGTACCATATAACCTTTGTCAAAATTTTGCTTCACTCGTGCCATCCTCGGCTCAATTTCTACAACCAGAACTGATCCGCCAGCATACCTCGAAAAGGAACCAACATAGCACATAATCGTGCAATCAGCTAATCAACAGCAACCTCCCCAACTTGGCTCGAAGCCATATATCAGGAGACACTCAATAACCCATAATAATTTTACTCTAATGATGCCACAATATCATAGTGAGATTAAACTCAAATCATCTACTAGTTTTTGAAAACACAGATCATCTAGTACTGAAATCCTCGGCAAACCTCGCATTCATCCCCACATCAGTTGAATCCACCCTCTAGAGCAACCCAAATTTATCAAATTTCAACACGTACTCTTCAATTACACATGAGATCTTCTAACAATATACATAAGAATCGTACCACTTAAGAACACTCCGCAAGAGATAACCCACCTGCTCCGCCTCAATTTAGTACTTCAGCACACCTTTCCACTATTATATACGTTACATAGTCAATTTAGTGTTCCTGAGTTTGAACTCATACCGCCACATGTAATGCACTTTACTTTCCATCTAGGAGATATGAAAAATATTCTTCACGCGCCCATAACTCGGGGCTACACGACAGATCAAAATAGGAAATGAATCACTTAACAGTTCATCTATTATCCAGCAGACTTCTTCGTCACTACCAAGTCATATAAATATACCTCGCAGCACTAACATACTCATCACATAGATATCCAACCACCATTCCGGCTAATAAGGACAATACTGAACATATAAGTTCAAAACACTTGCTCACACAATCAGCACCTCGGTGCTCAAGCCATAGGCAAGATCCGGCCTCAAGTCCTCCAGACTGGCCCAACATCAAACTCACGGAGATTACATCTCGCCCCTTGATCGGGGAATCACAAGCCATTAAGACACATATAATACGCTCATGTGTGCATACAAACATGTGGAGGGAATTTCAAGAGTTATATCTCAAGCTGAATCAAGTACTCACGATAAGAATTCCAAGAAGGTGAAGTTTTTCCAAAAGGTTCTGCAGCCTCTCGAGGATAAATACAGACGTCTCCGTACCGATCCGCGAGACTCTACTAAACCTGCTCATGACTCGTGAGACCTAGTAACCTAGGCTCTGATACCTACTTGTCACGACCCGATTCCCAATCCGGTCGTGATGGCGCCTCTCGTGAAGACAAGGCCAGCCAACAGAACAACAATGCCTCTTTCAAAATTATTAAACATAAATGAATAGATAAATATAACTTAATGATAATAATAATCGATATCTATAATCCAACATAGCCCGGCCGGGGTGTCACAAGTCACGAGCATATAGAAGGATTTTTAATACAACTACAAAGTCTGTAACGCATAGAATAAAAATCGGAGATCAAGAGGAAGAAAATCAGTGCCGCGAACGTGGGCGGTCACCTTGCTCAGCTACCATAGTAATACCTTCAATCAGCTAATAACCTGCTACCGGGTGAACAATACCTGCAATTGCACGCGAGGTGCAGGGAGTAAAGTGAGTACTCCAACTCAGTGAGTAATAGAAGTAAATAATAACTGAGCGGTAAGAAAACACGTAAAGCACTCCATCATGCTATATAGGGCAGCGCAAATCTTTGAGAAAACAGTAAAATCGTGAAAATCTTTTAGAAAATATCTGGGCTCAGTTAAAACTTCCTTTGAAAATATTCTTTCCAACAGTTGAACAAATGAATGTGAAGACAGAAAGTGCAAATCAGCACATAAGTCAGCCCCTCGGGCACAACACTCCACTAACAATTAACACCAGGGTATCTGGTAAATAGTGCAAGAAGTAGCATGGATGCCAATGAAATGAGAGTGCTGAATGTCATGACACGCAGTACAAACAGGAACCAATGCATGCATGCAATGCAATGCATATAACCGCTGCGGTGCGCAGCCTGATCCATTTGGGTACCCGCGTTAACTGTGGGGGTTCAGACTCCGGAGGGGCTCCTACAGCCCAAGCGCAATATCAATGTAACACCGCTGTGGCGTGCAGCCCGAGCCATCTATATATCCAGAAATCATCATAACACTCCTACGGCGCGCAGCCCTATCCATGCTCAGTCCAGAAATGCACATAAGCCACTTGGGCATTATTAAAATCATAGTTCTTAACTCAAAACGTCAATAAAATGTTGTTTAAGTTTTCAAATCTTAGAAAAATAGCTGAGTTTCCAAAAGAGTATTAAAAACCCTAGACCGAGATCAAATAATATGCAAAGTAATGCAAAAACAGTGATATAAATCCCTGAGGGATTCACATAGTTGGCACGAAGCCCAAACATGGCAATCAGCCCAATATTATGATGATAACAAGTAGTTTCAGTCAAATACATGTCAAAAATAAACAACCGGGACGGACCAAATCACAATCCCCAATGGTGCTCTACCCCACGCTTATATTCGGCGTGCAAGTCACCTCAATACAGCCCTATGATGTGCAAATCCGGGGTTTCAAACCCTCAGGATATCATTTACAAATATTACTCACCTCGAACCGGTGAAATCTCTAGCCCGCGACGCCTTTGCCCCTCAAACTGGCCTCCACGCGCGTCGTATCTAACCAGAATCAGAGCGAATACATCACAATGTGCTACGGGAACAATACCCAATCGAAAACAATCGAGAAATAGCAAAAATCTCGAAACTAGTGAAACCCGAGCCCCGGGCCCGCTTGTCGAAAATTTACAAAACTCACATTACCAGATTCCTCATCTCGCCACGAGTTCATACATACCAAGAACTCCCAAATCCGAGCTCAAATGACCTATCAAATCTCAATTTGAAATATCAAAAACTCAAGCCCTAGTTCATCAATTTTAGGCTTAATTTCGACGAATTTACAGATTGATTCTTCAATAAAATGATGTTTCTAGGCCATAAGACTCATCTCCAATCAATTCCCGTCGAAACCCTCTTTAATTTCTACCAAAAAACTCTCAAGGTGCTCAACAATGGAGGAAAATGGACCAAGCTTCGCAGATGAAATGATATAAAAACCCTTTTGTACACCCAGTTTTTACCCTACGCGAACGCGGTCAACACCCCCGCGTTCGCGATGAACAGAAATCTTTGACCAAGAATTTACTCTATGCGAGCGCGAGTCCCAGTCTGTGAACGCGATGCCTCAGGATCTCTAACTACGCGAACACGTCCCATTTACCACGAACGTGATGCACAGGCTTCTCCTCCTACGCAAACGCGTCCCACTTACCGTGAACGCGATGCACATGCTTCTCCTCCTACGTGAACACGGACCCAAATGTTGCGAAGGCAATGAATAAACTTGGCAGGACCTCAGGCCCCTTCTACGCAATCGTGTAGCCACCCTCGCGAACGCGATGGCCTATAAAATATCCTTCCGTGAACGCGTACCAAAAACCGCGAACGCGAAGACCAATTTTGGTCTGCAACAGCTGTGCATTTTCTGCAAAAATTCTAAGTTCGAAACTTCTCGTTTAGCCATCCGAAATCACCCCGAGGCCCCTAGGACCTCAACCAAAAGCACCGACATATCCCAAAACATCATACGAACTTGTTCCAATCATCAAAACACATCAAACAACACTAAAATCATCAATTCACATTGGATTCAAGCTTAAGTTTCTTCAAAACTTCTGAAATACGCATTCGATCAAAAACCCAACCAAAACACCTCCGAATGGCCTGAAATTTTACACACACATCCAAAATCACCTAACGAAAGCTACTACAACTGTCAGAATTCCATCCTGACCCTTAGATCAAAATCTCACCTATCAACCGGAATTCGCCAAAATACTAACTTCGCCAATTCAAGCCTAATTCTATACCGGACCTCCAAAATTAATTCCGATCGTACTCCTAAGTCACAAATCACTTCCCGAAGCTAACCAAATCACCGAAAATCCCATCCGAGCCCTCTAACTCATAAGTCAATATTCGATTGACTTTTCCAATATAAACCTTCCTTAAGGAGACTAAATGTCTCATTTCCTACCAAAACCAAACCAATTCGACTCTAACTCACCAAATGCCGATAATGAAACATAAAGAAGAAATAAATAGGGAAAACAGGGCAGTAACACATGAGACGATGGGTCGGGACATAATTGGACTAAAGTGATGAGCCAACTTCATTAAGCTCAAGATGTCATCTTCCTAGAGGCCCAGTTTGGTGCCATGTGTCAAATGACATGGCACGCCAAGTCAAACAGAAGAGCAAATGGAATCACGCCACATGTCAAAATGATAAGGCATGCCAAGTCATATTAAAAGGATAATGAAACTGCGCCACATGTGCAAGTGACATGTTCTAGCAAATCAAATGCGGCCTTGTTACTCTTCGATCTGATTGGTCGGAAAGAGTTTATTCTCATCACAACTCTTCCTCCCATAATTATAAATAGGGATATTCGTAACTCAAAATGACATCATAAGTTATAACAAGAAGCAAAAGAGAGCTCGTGGATCAAACGTCGCAAATTTCTCTACAAGTTTCAAGCTTCAAGCAATCAAGTTCAAGTTCAAGAAATCAATTTCATGCTCAAGAACGAAGAACAAATCAAGATTCAGGGAGTACAAGTTCAAATCAATGTTTGTGCTAGTTAAATTCAAGATCATCGTTCGTGGCAACAATTACATATTCAAGATCAAGATCGAAGACCCTTGGATTTATTTACTATTGGAAAGAAGAATCAGAGGATTCATAGAGACTGTACACTCATATTATTTGAAATCAAATACTACGACCGTTGCAATATTTTTTGATCTCGATTATTTTCTTGATGCAATTTTATTGTCTACAAATTCTGGAATGCCCAGTGGGACAATCTCTACCTCTCATCTCAACTTTTCAATTACCAAAATTTAAGAACATCAAAATGGCTTAAAAAAATCAACCCTGGATCAACTTCCACCAAGGCTGCTAATTCCAAGTTCTATGCTTATATAGAAAGCATCATCGACGTTACCTTTGAAAGCTTTGGACCAACTACAAAGAGCAAGACAAGCTCTTTAGGACAACAAGCACTCCAAGTGTCATCCGTATCAACCCCTATTTTCGGATCTTCATCCTCAAAAGGAGCAAGATCTTCCACAAAAGCACCCGAAGGAGAAAGCCATGTTGCCGAAAAGATTAAGAAAACTCTTGCTCTACTTGACCTCTCCAGATCCAAGAGCTCTGTCGTGAAGGAAGATGATGATGCTTCAAGTGATGTATCCTCTCTACTTACACCACTTAGCATGATCCAATCGAGGATTAATTTGTGTGACAATCCATGCTACTCTCCATCGTTCACAATAATCATGCAATCCATGGTGACAAACACTTCATCTGTGGAGGAGCAGTTGTCAAACTTGACGGAAGAAAACGCTGTCTTAACCAAGTGCATGCAAAATCAAGATGCTAGAATTGATAAGCTAACAGATAGGGTATGAATCTTGATGGAAGAACAATCCACCCATGCACCTGGCAAGCTCCTAGAAGTTCCAAAGAGTGATACTCCCCCAACACAAGTAGCATCTGCTAACGCTATCCTTGTCTCATCTGAGGGGATGATACCAATTGATCAACTGAGGGAGTTCATTGAAGGAACTATTAAGAACAAGTATGAAGTTGCTGCCAAGTCCTCCCTTACATATGCAAAGTCGTACACCGCAAGGGTTGATATGTTGAAGATGCCTGCTAACTATCAGCCTCTAATGTTTCAACAATTTGATGGTAAAGGTAATCCAAAGCAACATGTGGCACACTTAAGTGAGACGTGCAATAGTGCTGGGACTTATGGAGATTACCTCGTCAAGCAGTTTGTCTGCTCGCTAAAAGGAAATGCTTTTGACTAGCACACATACCTCGAGGTTGGATCTATTGATACTTGGGATCAACTAGATCAAGAGATCCTCAATTGCTTTTATATTATGAGATGTATTGTGAGTATGATAGAACTTAAAAATACTCGTCAATGAAAGAGTGAATCAGTTATCGACTTTATCAATCGTTAGAGGAATATAACCCTCAATTGCAAAGAGAGGCTTAGTGAAGCTTTTGCATAGAGATATGCATCCAAGGCATGCATTAGGGACTGCGCTACATCTTGCAAGGTATCAAGCCTAGCACATTTGAATAACTTGCGAATCGTGCCCATAACATGGAGTAAGCATGGCCTCTGCTGGAAACAAAAGGCTGCCTATCTATGAGTCTTGCAAAGGGAACGACACAAGAAGTCAGGAAATAGAGTAAGTTTGCACCCAAGTCTGAAAACAAAGAAGCTATGATTGTCAACACATCACCTGTGAAGTTCACAACGAAGGTGAGCAAGAAACAGAGTACGAAATCCACTTCTTTCAAGATAAACCAAGTGAGAAAATGACTCTAAAAGAAATGCAAGAGAAGGTGTACCCATTTCTGGATTCTGATATGCCAACCATTTTTGAAGAACTCATCGAGTTAAATCTCATTGAGCTTCTGGAGATGAAGTAGCCAAATGAAGTTGGTAAAACGAATCGCCCAAAGTACTATAAATACCATCGACTTGTGAGCCACCCTCTAGAGAGTGCTTTGTCTGCAAGGACAAAGTTATGGACTTGGCTCGTGAAAAGAAGATCGTGCTTGAAGATGAGAAAGCATGTCCAAACCAAGTCTCTATCACCTTTGGCTCATTCAGTTTGGATGAGTTATGTGGTTTTAAAGAAAGTAAAGATGACAAATTACTGGAGAACAACAAATTTGAAGTCTATCAACTTGATAATGATGAAGGTTGGACATTGGTAACTCGTCATAGGCGCCACAGAAGGAGCCCACTAAAGGAATCAATACAACAACCAACAAGGGAAATGATGGTAAAAAGAACATGGAAACAGAATCCAATTAGGCGTTTGAAAAAAAAAAGAAAAGTCAAGGTGCACTACCCTCAAAATTCACGACATCTAGTAACCTTGGAATATTTCTTGCCATGTTGTTTCCGGATGAAGATTTCCCGTGATGGTAGTGAGGCTTCTTGTCACACTGATGATAAAGGGGAAGAAAAGAGTCATGACCTACCATTGGCACCATTTTCAGAAAATCTCATCGAGTCTATTCCTCAAGAAGTTAATGCGTGTGAGGAAAAAGTTACGTTCACAAATGACGATCTTTTACTAGGTGACACTCTTCATAACCTCCCGTTGTACCTGGTTGGCTATATGCATGATGAAAGGGTAAATCGAATATTGGTTGATGGAGAATCCTCAGTGAACATCTTGCCAATTTGCATTGTGAAAGAACTTGGTATTCCCATGAACAAACTCTTGGAAAGTCGTGTGATGATCCAAGGATTCAACCAAGGTTGAAAAGATCCATAGGTGCGATGAGGTTGGGAACCACCATTGAATATATGCAATCAAGTGCTTGGCTTCATGTGATCGATGTAAAGACTTCATACAACGTCTTGCTTGGAAGGCCTTGGATACATGAGAATAAAGTGGTTCTATATACCTACCATCAATGTTTGAAATGCTACGAGGGTGAAGTTAAGAAGAAGATAGTTGCTGATGACGAGCCATTCACCAAGGCCGAGTCAAACTTTGCCGATACAAAGTTCTACTTGAAGAACCGCATTGTGAAGGAGCTAAAAGTTGATGATGTCATGAATGACAAAAATGGCGAGCCCAAAACTAAAATAGGTGAGGTGACTACTTGTAAAGCCAAAGCTGTTACTGAGGAGGTACAACCTAACGTGAATAAATCTTATAGAAGGGATATTGTGTCTTATGGCAAGAAAGTAACTCATGCGTTCCAATATGTCCCTAAAAAGAAGAAAGATGAAGGGGAATCATCTAATCTCCAAACTAACATGCTAAAGCGGTTAACTCTTTCGATCAAACAAATTGAGGTAGTAAAGTTGTCCTCAATGCCACTTTTAGGGTTTGTCCCAAAATCATTGGCAGAATGTGGCGCTCCCTAGAAAGCATACAGGTAAGGGTTTTGATCCCAATGCTTACAAGTTATTTGTAAAGGCTGGATATAATCCCAATGAGCCATCAAAGTTATGGAAGCTCCCATCAGAAGCTGCTACGAGTCACCCACGTTAAGGTTTGGGATACAAGCAACCATCGTCAGTGCGCATCTTCATAAGAAGGCGAGCAACAATTATATCACTGTGGAAGATGAATCTGCCAGCTCTAATAGAATTTCATTCTTTGATCGACTTGGAAAATCAACTATGAGAAATACCATATTTGAGAGATTGGTTCCATTAAATAATGGAAACAATTTCCATAGAAATTATCGAAATACAAAAACACCCGCTTAGCCAAAAATTCAGAAGATCTCTAAGGATTTCCAAAGTCTAGCTCCTTCTAGAATGAGGCGCCAAAAAAAGTCATGGTTTTGTGTGATAAGGTACTAAAGGTGAATTCATACACTGTGGTGTACACTAAAGAATGTGATAAAGACAAAGAAAGTGTGGGTTCTTCGTATCATGTTATTGCATAAGGCAAACACAGTGTTTCGTCTCTAATGGATGATGGCAAGAAATTAGAGGATGTTTCACCGTGTTATCACATATACTTCAATGATGGGGACCCTCAAGAAAATGAAGATGCAAAGGATGCTCTGTTTGAACTTGACAAAGGGGTAAAGGCAACGATTGACACTTTGAAAGAAATAAACCTTGGCACCGGCAAAGAACCGAGGCCCACTTATCTAAGTGTTTTACTAGCAGTCGATGCAAAAAGCACTTATATTGGGTTACTCAAGGAGTATAGGGATGTCTTTGCTTGGAGTTATAAAGATATGCCTAGCTTGAATCCCAAAGTAACAGTCCACCACCTTGTAGTCAGGAATTGTGCTTGTCCTGTTAAGCAAGATCAAAGGCGTTTTAGGGCGGACTTGGTTCCCATGATTGAAATCAAAGGTAACAAACTCATCGAAGTTGGATTTATTCGTGAAGTTAAATACCCAACATGGGTCTTAAGTATTGTCCTATAAGGAAGAAGAATAGATAGACTCGAGTGTGTGTTGACTTCAGGGATCTCAACAATGCGTGTCCCAAATATGAATCCATGCTTCCTATACCAGAGTTGATCAATGCTACTACTGGTTATGAGGTAATGTCTTTCATGGACGGTTCATCGGGATATAACTAAATACGCATGGCACCAAAGGATGAACATCTTACTACATTATGAACCCCCAAGGGTATTTATTGCTAAAGGGTAATGCCTTTTGGATTGAAGAATGTTGGTGCTACTTACCAAAGGGCTATGCAGAATATCTTTGATAACCTTCTCCATAAGAATGTCGAATGCTATGTGGACGACTTGGTGATAAAATCAAGAAAGAAGGGCGACCACTTAAAAGACTTGAGGATAGTATTTTAATTGCTCCGGAGGTGCCAACTTAGGATTAATCCATTGAAATATGCCTTTGGAGTTACTTCTAGAAAGTTCCTTGGTTTCATTGTCCAACATCTAGGGATCCAAAATTGATCAAGCCAAAGTGGATGCCATTTTGAAGATGCATCAGCCTCGCGATATTCATGAACTGAAAAGTATGCAAGGAAAACTAGCATACCTTGGGAGATTCATCTCAAATTTAGTTGGGAGGGGCCAACCATTAAGTCGCCTCATAAAGAAAGGTGTTCCTTTCAAGTGGGACCAAGTTTATAGTAATGCCTTTGAAAGCATCAAAACTTACTTGATGAAGCTTCCAGTTTTGGAAGCCCCTATACCTTGAAAGCCGTTGATACTATATATTTTAGAACAAGAAAGGTTGTTGGAGCACTGGTGGCCCAAGAAAATAGTGAAAGGAAAGAAAACTCCCTTTATTACTTGAGTAGTGTGACGACACCAAATGAGTTGAATTATTTGCCAATCGAAAAGTTATGTTTGGAACTAGTCTTTTCAATCCAAAAGTTGAAGCACTACTTTCAAGCTCTTGTCGTTTGTCTTATTTCTAGAGTAAATCCCATCAAGTTTGTGATGTCAAAACCTGTCCTTAGTGATCGACTAGCAAGGTGGTACCTCCACTTTCAACAATTTGAAATTGTGTACATCTCTCAAAAGGCTATAAAAGGACAAGTGTTGGCAGACTTCTTGGCATATCACTCTATACCTGATGATTGGGAGCTAACTGACGAACTACCTGATGAGGACGTAATGGTCATTGAAGTTCAACCTCTATGGAAGATGTACTTTGATGGTGCTACATATTGCGGGGGAGCTAGTGCTGGTGTAGTATTCATCACTTCTCAAGGTGAAGTTCTGCCCTACTCTATTATGTTGACGCAACTCTGCTCTAACAAAGTTGGTGAGTATCAAGCACTAATACTTGGGCTTGAAATGGTTGTCAAAATGAAGCGATTGCAATTGCAAGTCTTTGGCGACTCTCAGTTGGCGATCAAGCAGCTTTTAAGTAGTTACGAGGTCAAGAAACCTGAACGACGCCCACATCATGATTATGCTAAAAAATTAATAGGGTGGATCGGTGACGTGACTATTCGACATATGCCAAGGAAAAAACAAGAAGGTTGATGTTTTAGCTGTTCTAGCTTCATCGTTTACCCTGCCTGATCAAGCGCAAATTACTGTCTGCCAAAAATGGGTAGTACCGCCGCCAAATGAGGTTGAAGGTGATGAAAATGAACTCAGGAATCTTGTCGCTATTTCTAAAGCTGAGAAAGAAGAATGGCGACAACCCATTATCGACTACTTAAGCTATGGGATACTTCTAGAAAATCTGAGGAGAATGACTGAAATCTATCGTTGTGCACCTCGCTTCCTTTACTACAAAGATACTCTATACAGAGGGTCATTCGATAGAGTATTATTGCGATGCATAGGGGAAGAAAAAGCACTCCAAGCTCTGCAAGAGGCCCATTCTGGAGTGCCAACGATGGTAAAATATTGCTTGGACTACGCTCGAAGATGCAAGGCTTGCCAATTTCATGCAAATTTTATTCATCAGCCTCCTGAATTATTGCACCCGACTGTTGCATCCTGGACATTTGATGCTTGGGTATTGGATGTTGTTGGATCACTACCAAAGTCCTCAGGTGGGCACCTATTCATCTTGGTTGCAACTGACTACTTCTCAAAATGGGCCGAAGTTGTTGCTCTTAAGGAAGTAAAGAAGGAAAATATTGTAAGTTTCATCCGAGTAAACATAATCTATCGCTTTGGCAGTCCTCCTTACATAATAGCATATAATGGCAAGCCATTCGATAATAGGTTGATTAATAAAATTTGTAATCTTTATGGCTTCAAGCAACGTAACTCTTCTATATACAATGCCCCCGCCAATGGTCTAGCTCAGGCATTCAACAAGACTCTATGCAACTTGTTAAAGAAAGTCATCTCCAAATCCAAACGAGATTGGCATGACCATATGGAAGAAATTCTATGGGCATATAGGACAACTCACCGCACAACAACACAAGCGACCCTTATTCACTTGTCTATGGAGTTGAAGGCGTTTTTCCACTCGAGTGTCAGATACCTTCATTATGATTAGATATTCAAGAAGGGACCACTGATGAAGAAAATGCTCGACTTCGATTGGCATAATTGGAGGCTCTTGATGAAAAGATATTGCAAGTTCAACAGAGTCTTGAATGTTATCAAGCTCGATTGTCCCGTGCCTTCAATAAAAGAGTTCGCCCAAGGGGTCCTTTCAGTTAGGAGATCAAGTCATTGCCATACGAAGACCTATTATTACTTCCCATAAACCTGTAGGGAATTTCACTTCAAAATGGGATGGGCCATATGTCATACAAGAAGCTTACTCAAGTGGGGGCTTACAAGCTGGCTGATGCAGATGGCATGAGAATCGGCCCTATCAATGGCGAGTTTTTGAAGAAGTATTATCCTTGAAATTGCAACGCTCTTTGATGCACGAGCCTAAACTGTATGTTCTTACACTCCTGGCCCAGTAGAGTCTAAATTGTGTACGGCCCACCAAAAAAAGAGTCCACTAGGTTGAAAACCTCGAAAAAGGCAGCCTAGGCAAAAGTTAAGACATAAAAAACCTAAAAAACAAATAAATAAATAAACAAAAAATCACTCATTCTGAACTACGGTATGACTTGATCCTTTTCGCCGAGGTACATTGGCAACTTAGAGTTTCATTCTGAGTTCAGTCGCATAAGTTCAAAAGATACATAATGCCCCAATCATTGTTCGAATGAAGTATAATGGAATGTAATCCATTCAACTAGCACTTGAAAATCGAGTTGAGATACTATTCTTCTATTGAACTTTGGATCCCATTTGATTTAAAGGGGCAAGCCTCTATGGTAAATTGTTATCTTCAACGGAATGATTTTAGTCTTTTATGAGGCTACTAAGTATTTGAATTGAAGCCCGGAGATTCACTATGTCTTCATGTTCACCAAATCTTTAATTCCTCCGGTCTTCAAGTTCTCCACTCTTCAAGTTGAAATATTTAAGCCTCAAAGTCTTCAGGTTGCAGCGTCAAAGTCCGCTAAATCTTCAAGTCCATCAAAATCTTCAAGTGTGTCGATCTTCAAGTTGAAGTCTGAAAAGTCCGCCAAGTGTTCAAGTTGATTTCATCAAGCCCACCAAGTTTTCGAGTTGAAGCTTTCTAATTTTTCAATCTTAAGGTAGACATGTTAGCCCATTGCACCTTAAGTTGGCTTCTTCATGGGTTAATCCTTAAAAGTAATTTTCTGATCTTAAGGTGGAAATGTTAGTCTCTTTGCACCTTAAGTTGGTCTCTTCGCGGGTTTGTCCTTAAAAGGAACTATAACTTTCCAATCTTAAGGTGGACATTTAAGTTCCTTTGCACTTAAGTTGGCCTCTTTATGGATTTACTCTTCTATATGCTTCCATGAATTTTTCCTCCATATGATGTTGAGGATTTCACCATCTATTTGTTGCCATGGACTTGTACTTCGATATGCCGTATGTGTCACGACCCAAAATCCACTAAGGATCGTGATGGAGCCGGACACCGCTGTCAGGCAAGCCAACTAAAATACTTAATTAGATTCCCATTTAGACAATTTTGAAAACTCAAAATTTCCTTCTAATTTCATAAGTAAAGAGAATTCAAATTTAATAATAGGCAATTAATACAAAATATTTCAAACCATCCCAGAACCCGGTGTCACAAGTGCATGAGCAATTTCTAAGAAATAATACAATACAACATCCGTCTGGAATATAGTGGACAAAAAGTAAATACAATTTACTTGAAGGGACTTTACTAGCCGCGGGCCGCCTCGAATATGCAACTCACCTAGTTCCCGAATCATCCGTGCTGCTATGCCCAGTAGGCCACTAGAGTTACATATACCTGTGTAATAAAAATACACAAAAGTGTAGTATGAGTACGAAAACAATGTGTACTCAATGAGTATCCCGTCTAATCTCGAAGAAGTAGAGACTAGATGGTCGACTTCGACACTTACTAGGGTCTAATAATGATGTCAATAATTCATTAAATCATGGACTTTTATAAACATGATTTTTAATCCAATAGAAGGAAACAAGTAAATAATTATTTTTTTTATAGAAAATTTTCCAAAATTCCTTTTCATTATTTATCCAAATATTCTCAAGCCACGATGAGGCAATAACAAATTCAATAAGTTCAAGGCAGCAATACAAACATGCGTAAATCATGCCGAGGCGTACGGCCCGCTCCAACAGAAAATAAACTGTGCACTGCTGAGGGTCGAACAGCGTGAACCATAGATGTATCTATTACCCCGCTAGCGAACTATCAATGCGACGTGGTCAACATAAATTAAACAATCACCCTGCTCGCGAATCATGCATGCGACGCAGGTACATATATAAATACATGCTCATATAGCCTATTAAGAATTTATCAGGGAAAATTTATTCAAATAAAAGCCACTTTCTCTTTTAACAATTTAAGGAAAGAAGTTTAATCCATTTTGAAGTTTATTTGTTAATTCGATGTGGTTTAAGCAATTCGATTTGTCAATAAGCTTGTAATTAATTCAAGTATAGCATGCTTTTGGGTCCTAGACTACCCGGACAATAGTATAATAGCAGCTACGCATGGACTCTCGTCACCTCGTACATACGTAGCCCCCATAATTAGGAGCACATAACCAATTAATTTACCTATAGGGACAATTCCCTCTTACAAGGTTAGAAAGGAGACTTACCTCGCTCCGAAGATCCATAAACGGCATTCCTCACCCTTCCGAAGACTCGAATCGATGCACAACGCTCCAAAATTAGCCAATAATTATGTAAACCCATTAATATGTGCTAAGATACTCATTATAATCCAATTTATAACAATTCCTAAACCCGATCGAAAAGTTGACAAAAATACCTTCGGGCCGACGTGCCCGGAATCCGAAATTTTTTGAAGATAATGTTTACCCATAGCCTCACGAACTCAAATATATGATTTTCTCTAAATAACATACCCAAAATCGTGGTCAAAATCCAAGAATACTAGTTTTCTAGGTTTTCTCTTAAACCCCAAGTTTTCTACAATTTTTCATGTCTAAATCCATATACAAACCATGTATATACTCAAAACTAGTAGAGATCACTTACCTCATGCTTGGTGATGAAAATGGCACTCTAAAGTTGCTCCAAAATTGGCTACCATGGAAGAAATAAAGTGAAAATGAGCCAAACTTCGATTTTTAAAAAAACCCCACTGCCTCCAGCACTTTCCGCATCTGCAGAAAAATGACCGCATATGCGGTTATGACAGCAACCAGCAATTTCCCCGACATGAAAATGAGCATAACTCCCTCATATGATGTCTAAATTCGATGATTCTTTTTGCTATGGCTCCATAATTACGATATGGATCTAATGGTAAAATAAAAACTTAATTTGGAGCTCATTTGCTTAATATGGTACCCCTTTATGTCCAAAGAAACGATGTTGAAACATCAAATAAGAGCGAGATACAACCCAAAACACACCCGAGCGAGATATATTTTGTATCTGATTTATACATAGTAAAAATAAAATTCATACAACTAATTATATATGATACAACTTATCTATAATTTTCATACATTATTTCTACTCAGTTATATAGAACTACAATATAATACCAGTTAAATATAATTTTTATGTAAATTTTATACAATGTGTCTTTTGTATATTTGGCATCTAATTTATATACAATAAAAATAAATTTCATACAACTAATTATATATTATACAATTTATCTACAACTTTCACATAGTATTTCTACCCAGTTAAATACAACTACAATAACATACAACTTAAATACAAACTTTATACAATATGTCTTTTGTATATTTTGTATCTGATTTATACATAATAAAAATAAATTTCATACAACTAATTATATATTATACAACTTATCTACAGTTGTTATACATTATTTCTACTCAGTTATATACAACTATAATATAATACCACTTAAATATAATTTTATACAAATTTTGTACAATATATCTTTTGTATATTTTGTATCTAATTTATACATAGTAAAAATAAATTTCATACAACTAATTATATATTATACAATTTATCTATAACTTTCACAAAACACATGCGCTCAATCCCTTGCTTCTTGCTCCAACTTAGGAGTAGGGGCTCTAGAGCTTTTTCCGCAGGCTGCTATGCTAGTTGTAGCGCGGTAGCGGTTTACTAATATAATATAAAGTCAAGTTAGTGTTATGGTGCAGCGGAAATGCAAAAGAGAAAACCAAAGATTCCCGACCCAGAGCAGAGCATGTTATTGACTCAAGCACAAATCTGTTGAATGAAGGTAGCTTGCTTACTATTTCTACCTAGTTAAATACAACTACAATAACATACAACTTAAATACAAACTTTATACAATACGTATTTTGTATATTTTGTATATGATTTATACATAATAAAAATAAAATTCATACAATTAATTATATATTATTCAACTTATCTACAACTTATCTACAACTTTCATACATTATTTCTACTCAGTTATATACAACTACAATATCATACAACTTAAATATAATTTTTATACAATGTTGTTCAACTTTCATACAATAGTTAAATGAATAAAAGAAAAATAAATAAACAACATAATACAATTTTTCTACAACTTTTCTACAATTTTACTATAATTTCTGCAATATAATGTATGTCATGTCATGTCTTCTTTTTCTTCTTCTTCGAATTTCAATCTGAAATTCAGCCAAAACCAAGCCTAATCTTCACCAAAACCCCTCAAAATTGAGATATAAACTCCAAACCATATTTCCAATTATTTGCAACAATACCCAATCCAAACAAATAATAATTTTTAAAAATCCAAATTCGAATTCAAAGTTTCAAAATTTTTTAATGGTTGTCAATGGTAGAATTGCTCCTCTATTTTCCTTTGCTTTATATTACTGAAATTTAGGATTGAGAGGTTGAGAGAGACGTAGAGAGAATTCTCAATTCTTTGCAACAACATCCAATCTAAACAAACAATGTCTTTTGAAATCCCAAATTCAAATTCAAAGCTTTCTAATGGTTGTCAATGGTGGAGGGGTTACAGATTTTTGCTGGTTTTAGAAGAGGAAATATTGGGTGATTGAAGAGGAAATCGTGGGATGTGGCTTGATACGTAGGTGAGGGGGTGGGATTTGGAGAAAGAAACTTGGGGTGAGTGAAAATATACGGTAGAGTTAAGTTAGGAGACTAATTAATATCATTAAAACCCCTAAAATGTACATAAATAGTAATTAGGTATATAAAAGGTAATTATATTAAAAGTTAAGCATGGAGGGTAATATAGTTTACTATAGGAAATTTTTCATAAAGCACCATCTTTTTGGTCTAATTAGCCATTTATAGATACCCTTTGCTATATTACGTGTCATAGATACCTTTTATGTTTTTATGCAATGTATTTCATGTAATTAAGATGTTGTATTCATTAATACAACAAAAAATATAGGCGTAAAAATTGGAATTCTAGCTAAGTTTGACATGTATTTAGCTGTATTCAAGCGACATTAACATTAAATACAATAACGTATTTGCGCTGAAAATGGAAGGAAATCAAATCACATGATATTCTCCTAATTTAACTCAACGAACTAAAATGATCCCTCATTAATCTGTATTTGAAAGATACATAATAAAGATTATAGCTGAATAAAGAGAAATACATATGAATAATACAGTTGAGTAGAACTGTATATAGTTGAATATAACAAAATACAACTTAATTCATCTGAATAAAACACTTGAATACAACAAAAATACAACTGAATACAGCTGAATAAACTCTTGAATGCAACAAAATACAACTAACTTATGCTGAATAAAATAGTTGAATATAACTACTTACATCTGAATACAACTAAATACAGTTGTATAAAACACTTAAATACAACTAATTACTGCTGAATAAAATAGTTAAATACAACTGATTAAACTTGATGAAATAATTGCAATTCATCAGTAACGACTTTTTGCACAGTAACACTAAGAGAAAGGAGGTTTGGGATGAGATATATGAATGTGGTTGAAGATTGATCGAAAAAAATGGAAGCTTGCTGGAATTTTTTTTCTGGTCGACATCTATTGACATTGGGGAAGCAATTTTAGAAGTAGCCTTTGATTTTCTCTTCCTTGCTGAATACTAAATAGCTACCAACTCCCACCGAGCCCACTTATAGATCTTTTGTGGTGTTGGACTTTGGAGGCAGATAAATTCAGAATTTGGGTGGGAGAAGAGTTAAGAAACGAAGGTTTATGGGAGAAGAGAGTCTAGTTGTATGCAAAAAGAGAGAGATTGTATTGGGGTTTGCAGATACGCGGTAATTATGTGAGAGAAAATACAAAAAGGGAGAAAGAAAAATAATATTTAGCATATATGGTGCCTTAATTGTAGGATGTAACTATATTTAGATTTTTTGCTATAAAGGATAAAAGGTATTTATAGGATGTAATATTTTAAAATGATATTTATTTAAAATAAATAGGGTACTAAGGTTTTCTATAGGGTGTAAAAATTTCTTTACTATATAGCATAAAAATGTAAAAATCTCTTGTAATTTTGGGCTATCGGGTGTTATAAATTTGGCCCGAATAGCTATAAATGAATTTCGCTCATTAATTATTCTTTATTCTTCCTATCAAACGAGAATTATTTTTTGGGCTACCTCTACTCTTTTACTGGGCCAAAATGGACCCAGGCTAACCATCAAAGCGGATATCTTGAATTTTTTTCATGCTTGTCCCATAGGCAAAATTTCGGGAGAAATTCAAAAATAGCCAGATTTACAAGTGGTCGTTCAAAAATAGCCCAGTTTCAAAAGTAATCGAAATTTAGCCACTTTTTATGTAAAGATAAATCTGAGCGAAAACACTGTTCAAAACCCGAAAAATACGCCAGCATATTATGCTGGAGTTCCAGCATAATGCTAGAAACTCCAGCATAAGTACACTAGAACTCCAGCATAATATACTGGAATTCCAGCAAAGTATACCGATCCAGCATAATATGCTGGAAGTTCATACATAAATGCTAGAATTTCCAGTATATTATGCTGGAACTTTCCATGTGTTGGAGTTCCAGCATAATATGCTAGAAGTTCATACACAGGTGCACCGAACTCCAATATATTTTGCTGGACCGGTCTCTGTTGCAGAAAAATAGTGGCTATTTCTCATTGACTTGGTAAACGCTGACTATTTTTGAATGATCAATCCAAAAATTGACTAGACCGTGCTATTTTTACCAAAATTTTAATTTTAACAAGTGTTGCCCCTCTCGTTAACCCATAGGAGCAACACTTTTAATCTTGAAATTCTGTGCTCGTAGAACTAGCAGGAATCAAAAGTTAAAAGACCACCACATAAAGTGTCGCATTTATGTTTTAGTAAAGGTTCATCCTGTAACAATGGTCTATAACTTCGGAGCCATTTATTTAGATGAAGACTGCAAAGACAAACGACAAAATAATAGTAAAAAATAAAAATGCACCATTATTATATACGAACAAAATCTAGGACACATTTCGTCAATTAGATGAGAAGTACTACTTTATTTTATCAATCTCCGGTGCTAGCACCATTTTTTGCATCAAATTTTACACTAAAATGATGTAACACCAAATTTACTCCAACCATTACACCATTTTTTTTACACCAAATCTTCTCTCTTTTCTATATTATATTATTATCTTCTATTTACTTTTCATTTTTTTTCCCTTCAAATAATACAATCTTTTTTCTTTTTTCCATATTCATTATATATAATTCACATTCACTACTTATATAATCATTTATTACAAAATTATTTTAAAGGATAAATTAACTAAAAGTGAAATTATTGATAAAATATAATTAAATAAATATTACATCATAGTTAAATTTAATTTAAGTACCACACAAATATTTAAGTTTCGCCTCTATTCACCCATAAATGCTCGATTAATGCATTACGAAGTGCGAAATGCACATCTTGAATTCCATTGACGATCCAAATCTTCGTGAATTTTTGTGACAAGAACAAAAACGAATAATCGATAAAAGAAGTCAACAATTTCAACAACCACAACCATAACAATCTTCTACCTCGTTCTCTCAGTATTTTGGTGCACCTGGAAATGACATAGGGGATAACTAAACTTATGTTTTATGTTTTTAATGTAATTTCAATTTTAATGTATCCTTCTTTTATGTACTTTAATTATGATGTATTTTTATTTTATGTATTGTTAATTTTCTTTTTTAAATTTTAGTTTTCACTTTTCAATTTTAGCAACATTAGATATCTTACATTTACATTTTTTATTTTTAAATAATGATTATATTTTTTTTTATACAATTATAATAATAATAAAATTAACTTATAATTTTATATAAATATAATATATACAAAAATTAATATATCAAAAAATAGGATATAAAATTAAAATTATAAAGATCTTAATATAAAAATTAATTATATACCCTATATATGATAAATTAAAATTACAAAAACAAAAAGATTAACTAAAATATTAATAAACCAAATATAGAGGGATGAATAATGTTGCACCTAGTATTGCATTGGAGAAAAAAACACCATTTCTTGCACCAAATTTGAATTTGGTGCAATAAATAAAGTGGAGATGGTCTATGAAAAGTTTCGAAAGACCTGAAAATGACACCAATACTATATCCGAGTAGTTGAAATCTGTGATTTTGTCGGATTCTCACTTTCGCTCGTCACTGATGACGACCATCATTTCTTACCCCTTACGAAAATGGTAGGTATATCATGTGCAAGGCGTAGAAGTGAGTGAAAAAAATGGAGTCTGTTCAAATCATAGTAACAGCATATTGTGCTGCCATAATAATTACTCTTGCGGTGTGTATATGGAGAGTGCTGAATTGGGTTTGGTTCAGACCAAAGAAGCTGGAAAAGCTACTGAGGAAACAAGGTCTCAATGGCAATTCCTACAGGATTTTGTATGGGGATATGAAGGAGCTTTCTGGGATGATTAAAGAAGCTAACTCCAAAACCATGAATCTTTCTGATGATATAGCCCCAAGATTGGTCCCTTTCTTTCTTGATACCATCAAGAAATATGGTATGTTTCAATAATCCCTAGCTCTCTATTTAGTTGCCTGAATAATTTGGATCTCTTTCTCAACTGAATATTTACAACTGAGTTGGATTAAGAGTTGTGTCGAGATTTTTAATTTGTTCAAATATAGATCAAAACCAAAATTTCACTGTTTTTTAAAAACCAAACCTAGTTCCACCTTAGCTCCATATTGTGTTAGCCTGTTGGGGGTAAAGTTTTCTTGTCTAGATATAACAACAATAGACCCAGTGTGATCCCACTTGGCTCTGGTAGTAGTGTATACGCAGATCTTAGCCCTAATGAGGTAGAGGCTGTTTCCGAAAGATCCTATTCCGGAAGATCCTCAACTCAGAAAGATAAAAGGATGGGAAGTGAGGATGGGAAGGTTATGATGCAAAACAGAGAATCTGCTTATGGCCCATTCATTGTTGACCCTTTGTTGAATTCTCTGGCTTAATTGATGAAGTTGGAGCTATAATTTGTATAGCTTGTACTTAAATCCCCAAACTATGGGGGTTTTA
>MU732281.1:109966-147184 GCA_026770625.1 Nicotiana glauca
CAAGGAGGGGTCTTCCCTATTTTTAGGCTTCCTTACAGATTTCAAGAACCCTCAAAGTCGATAGAAAACCTCCCTAAAGTCGGTGGGCGTTGGGCAGCCCTATTTATCCAAGGGCGACTCCTCTTAGACCAACAACAACAGCATGCTCAGTGAATTCCCACAAGTGGGATTTGGGGAGGCTAAGATGTACACAACCTTACCCCTACACTGGAAGAAGCAAAGAGACTATTTCCGATAGACCCTCGGCCCTCTTCTTAAGCCCTTGTAGAATTCCCGCAAGTTGATAGGGTGCTTCCAATGGCCTTGCTGCCCTATTGTTGACTTCCCTTGACGTCTGGACCCTCTTGGATATTTTTTGAGTTTTTTTAGTCTTCTAGGAGCCTTTGGGATCCTTACGAAACATTATTGAACTTTCCGACTGGCAATGTAGTGTGCCTAGTATACTTGGCACAGTTTTATCTCCTCTTTCTCGTGCTCCAATGAGCTTCCTCAAATTTATGAGGCATGTTGCTCCAAGACAACCGTTGATATTTTCCATCCGCACTTGCACATCTCTGCATGTCCTGATGGTTGGCCACACCCAGAAGTCACACTATTGGCGTTCATCTTGCCCCGTGCTTGCTCCAAGCTCCTTTTCGGTGACTTGTTTTGCTTATCCACCTCCTTTGTTACCTTGTGGACCTCTTGGCTTGCATGAAACATCGGTGCATTCGGCGGGCCTTAACATTACGGGCCTTGACATTATGCCTAGGTACAATTTGCTGTGTGTGGTTTGTTGAACTTTTCCAGAATAAAACAAGTTAAACATTTATCCTGTTCGGTCTAGATTATCGAATAGTTTCTGTTTGTTTAGATAAAAGATTATGTGATAACTCTAAAATAATCAGTTGCTTTGAAGGAACAACTTGTTGTTAGCAAATGATTGTTACTAATGAAACTGATTTAAATTGAAGCACTTATTATATCAGCTATAATTGTTATCCAAGTTTAACCGGCCCGTATTCTTATTGCAAAAGCTGCTATTTTTCCCTTGGAAGGTTAGATTTTGGAACATGGGGTTTGAAGAAGTTGCTTGGTGCCTTCTTCCTTCCTATTCTGTTCATCTTTCAAAAGCCCGTGTTACTTTGATTTGGTGGATATATGTTCATCTTCAATTTGGAGTAGTTAATAGGGAAAAATCTGTTTGCAGGGAAAAAATCCTTTGTATGGTTGGGTCCAAAACAGCTGGTGTTTATCATGGACCCTGAGCTTATAAAGGAAGTATTCTCCAAAAACTATCTGTATGAAAAGCCTCATTCAAATCCATTAACCAAGTTACTGGCACAAGGACTTGTAAGCCAAGAGGGAGACAAATGGGCCAAACATAGAAAAATCATCACTCCCGCCTTCCACCTGGAGAAGCTAAAGGTTTGTAACTGCAATCGATTCTCCTTAAGTAGTCCATTTTTATCTTTTCTTTCATCGAAACAACAACTTACTCTTGATTCTGATTCTTTTTGGAGGTACTTGTTTGGAACCATTTTGCATTCCTAATTACAAAGTCAGAACATTTTGAATAAGTGTCCCTTCATTGGCTTTCTCTTAACTATTTCTTAAACAGCATATGCTTCCAGCTTTTTTTTTGAGCTGTACTGAGATGCTGAGCAAATGGGAAGACATTGTTGCAGTTGAGGGCTCACATGAGATAGATATATGGCCTGGCCTTCAACAATTAAGCAGTGATGTGATCTCCCGGACAGCCTTTGGCAGTAGCTATGAAGAAGGTAGAAGAATATTTGAACTTCAAAAGGAACAAGCTCAACATTTTATGGAAGCTATACGCTCCGTTTATATTCCAGGATGGAGGTAATTTGCTTTAACTATCGCCATAGTGCTCACTGGGCAGTGCAACACGATTAACTCCTGCTCTTATGTTCGATAATTTGTTGATGCATATCTCTTTCCCTTTTTTGATTTTCTTGGTTATTAAACTGTTTGACAGGTTTTTGCCAACAAAGAGGAACAGAAGAATGAAGGAAATTGAAAAGGATGTTCAAGCCTCAATTAGAGGTATTATTGATAAAAGAGTAAAGGCAATGAAAGCAGGAGAGGTGAATAATGAGGATCTGCTTGGTGTATTGCTGGAATCTAATTTTAAAGAAATTGAACGGCATGGAAACAAGGATTTTGGAATGAGCATTGAAGAAGTCATTCAAGAGTGCAAGTTATTCTATTTTGCTGGCCAAGAAACTACATCAGTATTGCTTGTATGGACTCTAATATTGTTGAGCAGGCATCAGGATTGGCAAGCACAGGCCAGAGAAGAGGTGTTGCAAGTCTTTGGAAGTCAGAAACCAGATTTTGATGGATTAAATCGTCTAAAAATTGTAAGTGTTCTAGTTAGTCGGTTCAATTTCTCAGCCATGGATTTGCCTGTTATTGCTATTATGCAGTGCTTAAATTAGAAATGAAAGATGTTGCTTCTAATGTTTGATACTAGATGGGATATAGCCATGTTGCAAGTCAACTCTATAGTCATGAGCATGGGCAGATTATATTGGCTGTGGGTGCCTCCGCACCATTGCTTCAGCTTAAACTCTAAAACAATTTTTAAAAAAAAGGTATAGTCATACTAATTTCATACTCATTTTGACAAAGGAGTAATGGTGCAGTGGTACTAAGTAACCACGTACTTAAAACTCTAGATCCTCTTATGAACATGAGAGACAACTCAGCTCGTCAAGAAAGGGGATAAAAAGTAGTTTGCTCATATACGGACTAGTTGCAAGCTGGATAAGTACTTCACTGATAGGAATTAGTTTTGACACAAAAATTTAAACCTATATCAAGTTATTTTTCATGCTATGTATTGATGGAGGAGAACTTCTTGCTGCAGGTTACGATGATCTTGTACGAGTCTTTAAGGCTCTATCCCCCAGTAGTGTCACTTACCCGACGGCCTAAGGACGACACTTTATTAGGAGATGTATCTCTACCAGCAGGTGTGCTAATCTCCTTACCGGTGATCTTATTGCATCACGATGAAAAGATATGGGGTGAAGATGCAAAAAGATTCAAGCCAGAGAGATTCAGAGATGGAGTCTCAAGCGCAACAAAGGGTCAAGTCACTTTTTTCCCATTTACTTGGGGTCCCAGAATATGCATTGGACAAAATTTTGCCATGTTAGAAGCAAAGATGGCTTTGGCTATGATCCTACAACGCTTCTCCTTCGAACTGTCTCCATCTTATGCGCATGCTCCTCGGTCCATAATAACTATGCAACCCCAGTATGGTGCTCCACTTATTCTGCACAAAATATAGTTTATTACTTGTAAGCAGTGTCTCTTTTTAAGTTAAGCGAGTTCAAAATGTTTATTTAAGGCTTGTAGAACTGCAAAATGGAACTGCATTTGCACTCGCGTACTGTAGATTGTTGTAATTGGAATAGCTGATTGTTTATTTTAGAGTTTTAAGTTCTCTGTGCATGGAATTTTTACATCATTAAGTAAAATTCACGTGCAACAAGTAACTTGTCATAGTAAGCTTGATATCATGAGCTTAGAAAAAGAGTACCAACTTATTATAGTAAGAACACGGTAATCTAAACACATTAGATAGCGCATAAATCGTAAAATGAGAAGTTACTTGTTCTTCGTGAAGCGGAAGCGAAAATGAATTGAACCGTGGCTGGAATCACTGGTCGGCGGTGGTTGTCACGTTGTGACGGAGCATCCCCTATATCACAATCTAAACCCTAACTGAAATTGAGAGAGAAAAGCGTGGAAAAATATTGCTTAGTGTACACACTAAGTGTACTTATATAGGGAATATTAGGGTTAACTAATAACCCTATTGGGCCTTAGAGCACTCCTTATGGGTGGACCCAATATTTCCTACATCTCCCACTCACACATAACGGGAGTGCTCATCTATCCTGAGAAACATATTCTCAACTCATCTCCTCAATCATTCATACAGGTAAGTAGACCGTGCGACCAGCATACTGTGAGAGGTAAGTGCTATACATATATTAGGAGTATGTAGCCTCTCGTCGAGCGCAAACTTGCAAGTAGATCGTAAAGTATGCAGTACCATAAATCATGTAAATCACATTTGATATAGTCTTAAAATCTCATAATATCATTATTTCTTGTATTCACAATCATAACTCATAAGTTATAATTGGTGGACCAGTGAATACAAATAAATGAGATTCCATCAATGATCTTCCTATTCGCACGATTCCCTTAACATTAGTATGATTGCTTTTCTAGTTATGCTCCGCTAGACTGAATCTGTGTTCATGGTCTTTTGGAAACATACTAAGATAGTTAACATTACACTAAGTCTCAAGTATCTAATCAGAGTCTCTAAGGGTACAAAATCTTGAGCTATCATAAGCTCTGGGTCTCACACAACAATAAGTTGAGAATTGACTTATGTTAACCCAATTGGTCGACATTAACATACATGGCATGAAACATGTGCTACATCATTTTCTCCCTTTTCCCAAGGAGCATATGTCTTTATCTCATAAAGAATGTTGTACAGATGATATTTAGACACCATAAGTATCTAAATTTGAGTTCTTTGATCAACAATATCATTTTTAACTCACATTTGACTCACAAAGTAGACTAGGTGAACATTTTTTACCCTAATGATCTTATGTCATTGTTTAAGCGACATTCTAATTTTAAGAGAATAGCTCTCAAATTATCCTTATGATAATTTTGCTTTAAACCATGTCTCATCTCCTCACATCACTAAGATAAGGAGGCGGTTGCCTGTGTGAGAAGGCCAACCTCTTGTCTACCCGACATACTTATCAAAAAAATAAAGAATGCACATAACATTCAACAATAAAAATATGCATGTATGTAAATCAACTTTAATGATAATCAAAGAACATCAGTTTGAGAAAACGGGAAAAAAAATAAGTATCTCAGAGTCTACACAAGCCTTGAGACCTAGTGTGTCTCACAAATGCATCTCTAGACAAAGGCTTGGTCAATGGATCTACTAATATATCTTATGTAGACACATACTTCACATTCACTACCTTGCGTCTAACCATGTCTCTCGCATAGTTATACTTGATATCTATATGTTCGGTTTTACAATGAAACTTTGGGTCCTTGGTGGAGGATATTGCAGCCTCATTGTCGCAGTAGACTAATACTGGTTCAATATTTTCAGCAATATCCAACAAGTGCTCCAAGAACTGTTTCAACCAAACAGCTTCTTGTGCTGCTGATGCGAGAGCCACATATTCGGCTTCTATCGTAGATGGTGATACACATGATTTTTTCCTACTACTCCATGATATGGCGCTATTACTGAGTAAGAAAACATATCCCGAGGTAGACTTCCTCTCGTCTAGATCTCCTCCATGATCAGCATCACTGTATCCAACTAATCGCAAATCCTTGCCGCCTTGATAACAAAGAGCATAATCAACAGTTCCCTTCAGATATCTCATGATCCTCTTTACTGCTTGCCAATGTGCTAAACCTGGGTCGGTTTGATATCTACTTACAAGCCAACTGCTTGACAGATATCAGGTCTAGTGCACATCATATCATACATTAGACTTCCGACTGCTCTCCTATAAGGAACCTGGCTCATTCTTTCTGTCTCTTTAGGAGTCTTAGGACACATTTGACTTCCCAAGGTATGGCCTTTACTGATAGGAGTTTCAACTGGGCTACTATTTTGCATATTAAATTGTTCAAGAACTTTTCTAATGTAATTCTCTTGTGAGAGATACAATAGTTTCTTTGGACGATCTCTTGCAATCTTAACTCCAAGAATATATGCAGCTTCACCTATATCTTTCATCTCAAATTGGGATGATAACCATGACTTTATCTCAGTTATAAACTCCTTATCATTTCCAGCTATAAGTATGTCATCTACATACAATGTTAAAATCACAAGCTTGTTTCTTGATCTCTTAGTATAAATGCAACGGTCTTCTTCCATCATAGTAAAACCATTGGATACAAGAACATTTTGAAAGCGTATATACCACTGCCTTGAAGATTGTTTGAGGCCATAAATAGACTACAAAAGTCTACAAACCTTTTGTTCGTGGCCTTTTTCAATGAAACATTAGGTTGTTCTATATAGATTTCTTCATCTAGTTTTCCATTGAGAAAGGCAATATTTACATCCATCTGATGTAATTCAAGATCCAGGCTTGCAACAATAGCTAGAACCAGGCGAACCGAGGTAAATCGTACAGCAGGCGAGAAAGTCTCTTCGTAGTCTATTCATTTCTGTTGTGTATATCCTTTCGCCACCAGTCGAGCCTTATATCTCTCAATTGTGCCATCAGCCTTGAGCTTACTTTTAAGAATCCATTTTCTCCCAATTGGTTTGCTTCCTTCAGGGAGGTCAACTAGTTCCCAAACTTTGTTGACTCTCATAGACTCCAATTCATCTTCCATTGCTTTTGTCCATCTATCATTAGAAGGGTAGGGCATAAGAGAGCCTCTTTTACATTTTTAGGCTCGTTTTCTTCTTGTAGGAGCATCATAAATAGTTCTCTGCCTTCAACATCAAATCGTTGGCAGGGAATCTTTTTACGAGAACTATGTCTTACTTGTGATTAATAATTTTTCCCATTTTGATCAATGTTGCTCCCACTTGGATCAAGATCATTCATCTTGCTCCCACTTGGAACAAGATCTGTGACTATCTCGCTCCCATTTGGAACAAGATCCATTTGGGCACTTCCACTAAATGTAGAAGGATTACTTTCATTCTCATCTGATGATGAAGGAGGTCTTTGATGAGAAACTAATTCATCATCTGCTAAAATTATCCCACTCAAATGAAGTGATCCTTGTACTTCTTGATTCATTATCTCAAATAAGGTTAGGTCTTGACCTACCTCTCCCTTCTTAGGGAACTCATCCTCTAAGAATGTGACATCCCATGATTCAAACTCAGTTACACTCCCACTGTCTTGCTGGCCTATAAATACATAGCCCTTTTGAGGTTTCAAAGTATCTTATAAAGATATTTTTCTTTCCCCTTTGGCCCAATTTGCCATATTTATGGGAGGAATCATGTGTATAGACAGCACAACCCCAAGGTCTTAATACACTTAGGTTGGGTTGTATTCCAGTCCATAACTCATATAGAGTGGTAGTAACTGATTTTGTAGGCACTCGATTAAGTACAAAGGTGGCAGTAAGCAACACATCACCCCAGTAACTAATTGGGAGGTTAGCTTGTGCCATCATTGGCCTAACCATTTATGGGAGCGTTTTGTTTCTTCTCTCCGCAACACCATTTTGTTGTGGAGTATTACTGAGTTGATAAATATTCACGACCACGATCAGTTCGAAGATCTTTTATCTTCTTGTCTAATTGATTTTCCACTAAGCTCATATAGCTTTTGAAGCAACTTATTGCTTCTGATTTTGGAAAACTAAATAGACATAACTGAAACGGGTAAAGTCATCAATAAATGTGATAAAATAACTTGCTTCATGCCTAGCCCTAAAATTTATAGGCCCACAGATGTCCGAATGGACTAATTGCAAAGGATATTCAGCTCTAGTAGCCTGACCAAAAGGTTTTCTTGAAGATTTTCCAGCTAGACAATTTTCACAAGCGGACAATTCCGCATGTTCAATGCTAGAAAGCAAACCTTATTTTGCTAACCTTCGCATTCTTTGTTGGCCAATATGACCAAGTCTAGTATGCCATATGTTTACATCACTATCATATTTATGTGAAGAAACAAACATAGAAAAACTAACATTATTATTAAATGAATCATAATCTAAATCCATAATAATTAAACCTCCGGTCACATGACCAAAACCAAATAAAGTTTAACCAAAAGTCAACTTCGCAGAATTGCCATGACAAAACAAGTCAAATAATAACTTAAGCAAAACTGAGACTGAAATAACATTCCGACGAATTGCTGGTTCAAAGAGAACATCGTATAGTATTAGGTCTCGACCATCACGCAGGACTAACTTGCATGTACCAGTCCCTTCAACAACAACCTTATTGTTGTTGCCTACACATATCCACTTTGCTCCACATGGAACTCGCCAAAATTAAACAAAGGCAATGCGTTCCCAGGCTATGTGGTCTTGCTCCTGAGTCTACAATCCACAAAGGATTAGATTCAGTTAGAAAAATAGAACTGGAAACACAAAGTTCACTAATTCGAGCATTGTGAAATACCTTTCTAGGAGGCTCAGAGAAATCTCTAGCATATTGACCCTTCTTGTCACAATTATAGCATTTCACTTTTGCAATTTTCACACATTTGGGACATCTGTTCTTGCCTTTTTCAGTCTTTGCTCTTTTAGCAGGCTGAACTTGAGGTGGACCTCTCTTCTTTCCCCAATTCCTTTTCTTTGAATCACTCTTGATTTTGGAGGTTGTTGCTGTAAGGCCCCGTGAAATCCCTACTCGAAAACTCGAATCCCGTGGTGCCAAGTTAGGAGCATGTGCGGACCTTTTTGGATCGAATAATGCATTAAAAATTCAAGAATAAGTTTCCAGAAAAATACAAGAAATGCGGTCCAGAATGCGGCCGCAAATCAGGTATGCGGACCGCATATCTGCCGCGGAGTTAGTCAGAATATTGGTTAAAATTGAAGTCAGCTATGCGGTAAAAAATGCGATCGCATAATCGAAATGCGGACCGCATAGCCGTCGCATATTTTCCTTTGAATTTTGTGAGGGTCAGTTCTGCGGTGCACTTTGCGACCGCAGAACATGAATGTGGACCGCATTCCTGCCGCAGACTCAGTCAGAGTGTCTAGTTTATGGGGAGAATTTTGCGGTCCATTATGCGTACCGCATGTTTACTCTGCGATCGCAAATGCGATCGCATATTTGACTCGGGGCTCCAATTTTCTAGTTTTTAACCCGACCTCCCTATCGATATATCCAGTGTTATAGCTCATTTTAAGCATTCTTCTGAGCATTTCTAGAGGGAGAGAGAGGGTTCTTAGAGAGAGAACGTCTCCCTATCAAATTACTCCATAAGATATGGCTAAATCCTTGAAGAAAATCAAGTGAAGACCCCTAGACCTTCATTTCAAGAGGTAAGACTTCGTCACCCCAACTCTTATTTATTTTATTCTCAGATATAAAGGGTCACTAGTGAGGTGATTCATAGGTATAACAATGGATTCCTTGTATGCATATCAAACCTTAGAGTAGTGGGAGGTGGTGAATTAAAGAGGGGTACAAAATGATATAAATTGCACCTCTAGGGTTTGTCAATATGCTTGAACCAAGCTAAAGTCTCAATCTCATCTCTAATTCTCGATTTAATTTTTAATTCTTACTCAATAGATCGAAGTTTTAAGAGTTCCGGAAATTTGTAAAAGAGTAAGGAAAGATTTATTGAGGTATGTATGGCTAAAACCCCCTTTTTATTAGAAATTGAGCTCCGTTGTCATTTACAAAAGTATGGTAAGATTTGAATTGGTTGGTGTATTGATTGTTATTACGCATAAATTGATTTGCATATATCTATACATATTCGTGAAGGATGTGTCTTAATGTGAATAATGTACCAATCATGATAATTAGAGAATGATGAAGAAGTGCAGTTATGTGTTGAAATACTTGGGCTATAAGCCAACATCGAAATAAAGAATTATTCATGCTAGCTATGTGCTTACTTACCTGTGATTGCAACTTGAATTATCTTTGTTATATGTGTCTATGATCACAACTTGTAAAACGAATATTGAAAAGGGAAAACGATGTGATGATGGTGGCCATGAGTGCCCAGGAATTGTTATGATATGTGTGGAATAAAGATTTGAAAGTGTTGACTAATGAGAATGGAGTAATGCCTCCAATGAGGTGACCTAGTTGATCGGGTCGTGATCGGACACCATGCCGCACACATGGTGGTAATGTATTGATATTGAATTCCGGATAAGGGAAATGGAATATTGATTGAGAGTAATGCCTCCAATGAGGTGACTTAGCCGGTCGGATCGTGACCGGACTCCGCTCTAGATAGCGGTGGTATTGAGAACAGTGGTGAACATGTGACAGAAATGCCCTAATCTATGTTTTGGAAATTGTATGAAAGATTATATGAATTACATCTTTGATTTACCCATGTTATTTACTTGTACCTGTTTGATAGTTCTTTCTAGTAAAATGGTGTTTAGTTATACATACCAGTACAATTCAAATGTACTGACGTCCCTTTTGCCGGGGACGCTACATTCGTGTTATGATTGTAGGTGGCTCCATAGCGGATAGTGCCGATCGTGTGTAGCGGAGCATTTTTCTACTCGAAGTCTTTGTGAGCCCCTTTTTCTTCCATGGGGATATATGGTGTATCTTTTGGTATTACAACTTTCCACTTTTGAGATATAGCCGGGGCCTTATTGCCGGTATTTTTGTATTATTCTTCAGTTATATTTAGAGGCTCCGTAGACAGATTGTGGGTAGTGTCGGGTATTGGAAATTAAAATAGAAATAATGATGTTTGGAAATGATGTATATAACTTGTAATACCTTTAAAGTGGCGAATGAAGTTGCTAATGAAAATGAAATGGAAATCGTTAATTATACGTTGATAGAATTTGATTAATGAAGTCCATCTCCTATTTATTCATGAGTTAGTTTGGGTAGAATGAGACCTAACAGGCTTGCTTGGTCGGGTTTTAATCGGTTGAGCGCCGGCCGCGCCCCTCGAATTTTGGGGCGTGACAGTTGCCATGTGCAACTCAGCTATTGGCTTTGCAGCCTCAAGTCATTCCTCCTCTAACTCAAGGTGTCCCCAGACATCTTTTAGAGTTGTGATTCGCTCATTATGGGTCAAATGCATTTTCATATGATCACAAGAACTAGGTAAAGAGCGTATGACAGCTTGGATTTGTTGTTCATCAGTCAACACATGACCAACATCTTTCAATTCCCCGATATATTTGTCATTTGCCTCAGATGTATTTTTATTGAATGTTCTGGGCATTTCTTATATGAGTCAAATTTGATTGTTAATGATCTCAGCCTTGTAGTGGAACAAGTACCAAACCTTTTTCTCAAAGCATTCCAAAGATCCATAGCTCTTTGGTGATCCTTAAACTCCCTTAGAATGTCAATCATCTAAGGTGCTCAACAACGTAATGCGAGCAATGAAGTTCTTTTTCTTCCAACTGTCATAGGCTTCACGCTCACGCCTATGTTGAGCAGTGTTTCCTTCCTCATGCTCATTTATGTCATTGTTGATGTCCTCCAGAGCCTCTTGCTCCTCTAGCACATATGGACTTTCAAGCTCCAGGTTACATAATTGTCACTATTAAGTTTCAACCCTTTGTTGAGCTCAACAACAATATTTTTCAAAGCAGCAGTCATTCTTTAACAAATAAAAAATAAAATGAGGATCATGTTAAAAAAAATAATGCAAGGCACGATGTTCTACATACATACATATTATGACATTAAGCATCAATTGATTAAGTTAATAAATACATATATTAATTATGGAGTCGAAAGTTCACTATGTTCCCTATCATCGTCCAAGAATTAAAATATTATGAAAATTGACCTATTCAATTATCTAGCTAAGTGTCTTAATTATGTTTAAGACAACATAATCATCTTGCATGATTTTATAATCCCATGTGAATCACAAGTTAACTAATAACTTATATTACCATGCAAATAAAATTAATGTCAAACTAATTAACATTTATTACATGCTACACAAATTCACATAAATTTACTTTAATATTAAACTAATTAATATATTATACATGTTAAACAAATTAATAAGCATTGTTAGTATTAAACTAATTAATATTGATTTCATGCTAAATAAATTAACACATAAAGCATGTTAAACAAATTAACAAATAAATTAATATTTTAGAGCATGTTACATAATTTAACAAGCAAGTGTGATGTTAAACTAATTAACATTTCAAGCAATTGAGATAATAAATTAATTATAGTACATAAAAGAATATAAATACCAAATTTATATTCGAAAAATTAGGTCCATATGACCAATTTTATAATCTGAATTTATAATAATAGAACCCTCCATGATGCCAAATAAAATGGCAAGACAATTTAAAATTGGGCCTTGTATGATTTTCTTAATTCTCCAAAAAATAAAAATCAAAATGGGCTATTAACCCCATCTATTAAAGTAAAAATTGCACGGGGCGCCCTGTTTGGTCGCCTCCATTTAGCCTATACCCATTTTTTTTTTAAAAACTTTTAACTTGTACCCACTTTTTAAATAACTTCGGCTCCCTTTCTTCTCCGCTTCAGTACCTCACAAGAAGAAAGTAAGGATCTAGATTGAGATCGATATGCATAAAAACAACATCACAAGCTGTGCAAAAGCTACCCTGGAATATAGCTAGTGCTCTCAAGGTACCTGGAATAGGAAATACTGGCAATGGTTGTTTGTGAGTGTTTGAGGGGATTTGATGATCTGATGTAAATCTGTATCCATTAACTCATAAACGAAATAAGCATCTTTGAAACTTGTCTTGTGGATTGGCATCACAACATCTTTTAAAGCAATCACATTTTCATGCCTAAGATGGCGAAGGAGCTTTATTTCACGCAAAGTTCACAGGGCGTCAATATGTAATATTAATAGGTGGTAAAAAAACTTCAGCTCTAGAGCGGAATTTTTCCAGTTACAATACAAAAAATTCAGCTCTAAAGCTGAAGTTTTTGTGTTGTAACTGGAAACTTCAGCTCTAGTATGTAATATTAATAGGTGGGCTGAAATTTCCCAGTTACAACACAAAAACTTCAGCTTTTTTTGTGTTGTAACTGGAAACTTCAGCTCTAGTATGTAATATTAATAGGTGGTAAAAAAATTCAGCTCTAGAGATGAAGTTTCCAATTACAACACAAAAACTTCAGCTCTAGAGCTGAACTTCAGGCCCGGCTACTAGAATGCTGAAGTTTTACGTGATTGCATTTGCTACTTCAGCCCCGTATGCTGAAGTTATGCGAAAACGCGGGTACGCTTGCGATTGTTTTTACAAAGCGGGCACAAGTTAAAATATGACACAAAAAGCGGGTATAGATGCAAATGCCCCTCTATTAAACAAGACATTAAAAAAGTGGGACTTTTGCCGAAAACCTTATGTATCTGCCATAGAGAAGAAGTCCATAGTTTCTGAGGGATTTGCACCTGCTTTTTGTATCACGTCTTAACTTGTGCCCGTTGTGCCAAAAAAATTGCAAACGTACCCACTTTTTCTCATAACTTCAGCATACGGGGCTGAAGTAGCAAAGGAAATCACGCAAATCTTCAGCATTCTAGAAGTCGGGCCTGAAGTTCAGCTCTAGAGCTGAAGTTTTTGTTTTGTAACTGAAAAACTTCAACTCTAAAGCTGAAGTTTTTATTTTGTAACTGGCGAACTTCAGCTCTAGAGCTGAAGTTTTTGTTTTATAACTGGCGAACTTCAGCTCTAGAGCTGAATTTTTTATTTCTAACTGGCAAGTATTTGTTTTGTAACTAGGGCTGAAGTTTTTGTTTTTGTAACTTGGGAACTTCAGCTCTTGAAGTTTTTATTTTATAACCGGGGAACTCCAGCTCTAGAGCTGAAGTTTTAGTTTGTAACTGGCGAACTTCGGCTCTAGAGCTGAAGTTTTTGTTTGTAACTGGCGAACTTTAGCCTTCCTAGAGTTGAACTTCAACCTACTACATTGTGAATGTTGTCACCCTCCTTTTTCCTACACCTGTTAGGTATAGAATAAGAGAGTTTTTCCAATTAAAGGACAATTGAAATAGGATTATATTATTTACAAATTCAGAATCGCCACTTGAAATAATTTTATGGTGTCCCAAGTCACCGGTTCAAATCCCGAATCGAGAAAAAAATTGATTCTGTATTACAGTCCGCGAACCAGAAATTTGGATAAGGAATTATGTTAACCCGGGAGAAGGTATTAGGCATTCTCGAGTTCCATGGTTTTAGCACGATCGATCAACTGTTATAATTGGCCTATTATCTGATTTTATTATAAATTTTAAACCTATGTGCATTTTTTAAACCTTAACCGCTTTAAATCATTTTTTAAAGAAAGATTTGCAACGTCATTTAAAATATGTCTTGAACCACGTCACATAAATGCACCCGCGGTCCGCAACACATTCTGTATAACATTATTGAGGTTTGGATTTGGGTCACATAAATGTGCACCCGAGTTTGCGAGGGCCATGAAAATTCACTAAATGGCACGCCCCAAATTCTAAGCATAAACTAGATTAATTAAACGAGGGCCATGAAGTTATCATTTTTGTTTGGCACAGCACACCTCGATTTATTCTAAAGGAAATTCCAAGCTAAATCCTTGAGGGGCATAAATTAAATAATTCGGCTAGTATAGCACACCTCAGATTCATTTTAGAGGACTTAATTAATCACGGAAGAGGAGGAAACCCAAGAGTTCAACATATGCTTAAAGCTAAAGCCTAAACTAAATTTGCTATTAACAACCAATCAAATGGAAGAATTAGACTAACGAAATGCCGCAGGCCCAAAACATGTTGTCCTGATTTTGGGCCAGTCTCTCCAGATCCAAGCCCATGGAATCATGCCTACGCTGGGCTCGCTGGTCGAACTCACGCAGGCACGGCCAACATTGAGTTAAGGCAAATTTTCAGCAACGCATATTTTGTGTCAAAATGACTTACAATTCAAGATAAACTATAATCAAAACCTAAATCAATCAGTAGTATTCACACACTATATGTGTTAACTAGGATACCTTTACCCATTATTAAATACTAACCATATTAAGCATTCAAAACCATATGCCTGATTACCAGAGTGAACAAGGACCTATATTGCTTTTTATCACATGCTAATTTTAGCAATGACCATCTGCCTTACGGAGGATAAAACTAGGCATATTTTACAATTAACAACCATTACTCAAATTATCTACTGAACTGTAGAATTAACAATAATTCTAGTGAGCAACTCAAATCATCACATCTAAATATCAATGACAGATACATAATTCAAATTATTACATCAACTAATAACAACATCCATCACATAACAGTCCCAAAACATGAGTATTTGAAAAGGAATTTTATTTAAACTAGAGTTAAAATAATAAACCAAAGTTCAAGCATAGTCTTAACATAATGGCAATCATGACTGAATACAATATTGTTCAAGCAGACAAACTATTTTAGACAAGAATACTCATGAAATAATTCTTGGAGGACAATGAACCTAATCGTTCACTATCAATAACAGAGCTACCCTTTACATCTCACTCGTTCTCAGGTGTTGAAACATACCTGGAAAATGTAAGGAAATAAGAAGGGGTGAGATCAACAGTCAAGCAACAATAGAGAAATAGAGGAACGATGCCCAGAATTGATGAAACAGTAATCAAGAAACAAAATATGAACCTGCACTTTCAAAGACAACCAAACTCAAATCATTTCACACCCAGAACCCAAAACCTCGAGTTTTCAATGATTTCAACCAAGCTATTAGATCAGAAGAGCCAAAACTAAGCAGGATTTTCAGTGATTTTTCATAACTTCCCTAGAATTCCAAGTTATTTTAGAGCTTATAAAGAAAACAACCCTTTTTCCTATCTTTTTCTTCTGTTCTTTCTATATTTTTCAGAGTGTTTCCTTTGTGTATTTCAGAATCTATTTCTCTCCTAGACCATCTACTAGACTCTGATTTTCAGTCCTTAAATGGGCATTAAGTTAGTGCCATTTCCATTACCCATTCCTATTTTTTAAAATTATCTACACTAGCTTAGTGCTTTTAATTAATTCATTAGTGCATTTCCTAGACCATATCATTTGTTAGCGGACCCCTAGTTAGTTAGGTAAACACTACCCTTATTGAACAACCCCTACATTACCCCTTAAAACTTCTGTCAATTACTTTCATGACTCGAACAAATATGGGTCAATTTTGACCCAAAACTTATCAGGACTTTGAAGTGGGATCAAGAATGGCATGAAGGCCCAAACAATCAGACTGATCTAAGCCAATTTCAATGATTTTACCAAAAGCAAAAGAAAACAAACACTTGAATGGTTCGAAAACTAAAATTAACTATAGGACTGATTAACAACATATACATACATGGAATGAATTAAAGAAGAACAAACAAACAGTTAACAATTTCAAATAAAACCTAATTCGAATCTTAACTAAGTTGTTCAAAGAAAAAGAAAAGAAGGAGAAGAAGGGAAGCTGAAATACCAATATAAATTGAAAACAAAAGAACTCACCACATACAACTTGTACTTGACCCGACATTCTAATTTCATCGCCAAATAATGTTAGTCACTTGTTCTTTATCAAAACAAGTGTGTAACACTATTTCGTGACAAAACCAGCTCTAAAACTGGAACAATCATCATCAATCTCTAGTTTGAGGTTTGGCTCTTGGAACCCGGATTTGGGATTTAAGATTCGAGGGGTTTAAAATGGATTTGAGGGAAAATACTTGGAGATTAGGGAAGAGGGAAGTTAAGGGGTCCTAGGGTGTTAATTTGGGGGTATTTGGAGGTGGAGGCTGCTAGGGTTCATCTCTTCGAATCAAGATTCGAAGAGCTCCAGGGGTATTTGATGGTAACTAGTTAGATATTTGGAATGAGGAGACGGAGGGGATTCTATGGTGTATTTTTGGGGGTGATTGGCCACCGGCCGCCGCCATGGGCGATTACTGGCGGGCGGCAGGCAGTGGTTTGAGGCGGCGAGACTAGGGCATCTCTGAAGAGAGATGAGAGACGGATGAGAAGGGGGGTTCTGAGAGGGGTAAAGGGTCTAAGGTTTTAGGTATATTAAATTGATGATTTAATTAGGGCCGTTGGATGATTGGAATCCAACGGCTCTGATTAAATCATTAATGGAAAACGGGGTCGTTTTGGTTACATGGGTACTGGACCGGTTCATGGGTCGGGTTAAACGGGTGATGGGGCGAGGTCTTGGCCATTGGATGTGAGGGAATGGACAGTTGAGAACTGTTGATCTCGAAACAACATAGTATTCTCCCTATACTACGTCGTTTCAATGCTTTTAGGGACGGATGGTTTGGACCGGGTATAGGATGGGTTTTTGGGTCGGTTTGGACGGGTCTTTGGAGGGGATTCATTTGGTCTTGGGTAAAAATAAAGACACGGCCCAAACTAACTCTCTTCTTCCTTATTTCCCATTTCAAATCCATTTTTTCCAAAAATTCTTTTTCTTTTTTTTTTTAAATAAATTAAAATCTAAATTACACCCTAAAGCCTAATTAACCTATTAAAAATACTAATTAAACTTAAATAATAATTAACACAATTAATAAAGAAAACAAATTAAAAGAAAACTACTCAAAATTCAAAATTAAAATTAAAAAAGTGCAAATTAAACTATTAATTTATCTTTAGTTGTAACTTTTCCAGTTTTATAAACAACTAATTTGCTAATTAATATTAAAATGTAGAATTAAATTCTAAATGCAAATGACACGGATTTTTATATTTTTTATTAATTAAACACAATTAACATGCACAGACAATATGCAAATGATAATAGAAAATGCCACAAAAATCCACAAAATTACAAACAATGAAAAAAAATTTATTTTATTTTGAATTTATGGGAGTAATTCATATAGGGTAAAAATCACGTGCTCACAGCTGCCCCTCTTTGCTCGGAAACATGAATAGTTTTCGTGCAAAGATAAAGTAAATGGATACGAGCGATTTTGCCTATTTGAATACTCTGTGAGAAGCATTTTTTAAAAGAATCTGACCGAACCTCTGCTTCAAAGGTTTCCTACATATCCTTGGCTATAAAGGAATCAAGTCAGTGTAATTCGGGAAGTTTCGGTAGTTGGGACTACCATGAAGCTGTGATTTTATTGTTGTTGTTGCTGCTGCTACTGCTTACTGACCTCCTTATTACACCATGACAAAATAAAAGAAGCTAGACTAAACTATGATCTATGAATTACATGGATTCTATCTTTACTTTTCAAACTTGATCTTGTAATTTCTGCTGCTTGTTTGCCTTGTATTCTCTAAGCGAGATTCCTTTATTGCATGTCTTGAATGGTGTTCTGAGGTGCTTTCCCTTTGTTTTTCAGGCGGGTACCTGATTGCTGAACCTTTAACCGTCTTCCTTTGACTGCTATTTTCTTTCCTTTGTTCTTCAGGTGGGTTCCTGATTGCCAATATTTAATTCTTCCCTTCGTTCTCCAGGTGAGCTCCTGATTACCAACATTTAAATTGCTTCTCCTTATTTCTAACACTTGAATTGCTGCTTCCCTTCATTCTCCAGGCGGGCTCCTGATTACTGAAATTTGACTTGTACTTCTTCCCTTCGTTCTCCAGGCGGGCTCCTGATTACTGAAACTTGAACTGTATTTCGTCCCTTCGTTCTCTAGGCGGGCTCCTGATTACCAACATTTAAATTGCTTCTTCCCTTCGTTCTCCAGGTTGGCTCCTGATTACCAACACTTAAATTGTTTCTTCCCTTCGTTCTCCAGGCGGGCTCCTGATTACCAACACTCGAATTACTTCTTCCCTTCGTTCTCCAGGCGGGCTACTGATTACCAACACTTGAATTGCTTCTTCCCTTCGTTCTCTAGGCGGGCTCCTAATTACTGAAACTTGAACTGTATTTCTTCCCTTCATTCTCCAGGCGGGCTCCTGATTACCAATATTTAAACTGCTTCTTCCCTTCATTCTCCAGGTGGGCTCCTGATTACCAACACTTAAACGGTTTCTTCCATTCGTTCTCTAGGCGGGCTCCTGATTACCAACACTCAAATTACTTCTTCCCTTCGTTCTCCAGGCAGGCTCCTGATTACCAACACTTGAATTGCTTCTTCCCTTCATTCTCTAGGCGGGCTCCTGATTACTGAAACTTGAATTGTATTCCCTTACTCTCCAGGTGGGCGCCTGACTGCTGAAACTTGAATTGTATTCCCTTGCTCTCCAGGTAGGCGCCTGATTGCTTTACTCGAATTATATTCCCTTGCTCTCCAGGTGGGCGCTTGATTACTTGACTCGAATTGTATTCCCTTGCTCTCCAGGTGGGCGCCTGATTGCTTGACTTGAATTGTATTCCCTTGCTCTCCAGGTGGGAGCCTGATTGCTTGACTTGAATTGTCTTCTTCATGAAACTAATTTTCTTTTACTTGTCCTCCCTTGTTTCTCCAGGCGGGTGCCTGATTGCTTGGGTATGAAATGTTTTCTATTCTTTGAAACTAGTATTGTCCTTCCCTGTTCTTCATATGGGTACCTGACTTCCACAAAATAGACAAAACAAAAGAAAATTTTCTGCCCCAGTTTGGTACTGGGTGCATTTGTGAGTGTTAATTGAATCATGTTACCAAATATCTCTAAGAAATTGGAAGCTAAATTCCATTATTCAGGATGGTCCTGAAAACTTCTAGTAAAATGCTGGTTTCAAAGCTACATTATATCTTCTAGAGGTATGACTTCTGTTGAATCTTGTTATCTAAGATAGTCTTAAAACTCATCCCATTATCCAGGAGGGTCCTAAAAATTAAAATCAAGTTTTATCTTAAGAGTGACAATTTTAAGGTTAAATTATACTCCCTTACAACAGAACTTATGCTAAATCTTGTTTCCTAATGGAATTCTTAAAGCTAGATCCCATTATTCAGGAGGGTCCTGAAAACTCCTAATTGAATCCTATCTCAAGCATGAAAACTTTGAAGCCAACTTATATTCCTTTGGGGTACATTTATGCTATATTTTGCTACTCATGATTGTTTTGAATTTTAAACTAGGTCCTATTTTCCAGGACGGTCCTGAGATCTTGTGGCCAAACCTGTCTGGTGCTTGCTTTTTCCTTACGGGGGGTTTTTTCGAAACAAATGAAATCTCTGCCCCTGTTTCAAATCAAAGAAAAATCTCGCCAGCTTAAAATGTGGTGATTAGTTATGGCATTCTTGCTGGGGGTGGTTTTCTCTTTGCCATGCTTTGCTTCGACCGACTGCTTTGACCTAGTCGAAAAATTGTTTTCACCTTCTGACTGATCCTCAACCGCAGGATCCCCAACTGTTATTTTTCACTTCTAACCTTTCTATCTTAACCCTCCCATCTCTCACGAGATCCTAAACCATTCCACTAATTGAACTTTCAATGACACTTTACATCCCATCATACTATCTTTGGTATGTTCTAGCCGCACTTCGCTTTGCGCCATATTGGAAACTGGTAGTAAGCTTTGAAATTCCTTCTTATTTGTCAAAACCAAACTAACATTGAAAAAGCCTTAGCTAAATAAAACCAAAAGAAATGAAATGCGATGATTTTGAAAGATAGGACTAAAGAAGAAAATCACCTCTGAAAGACTGTTTGAGAGAGGAAAAAAACTTATCTGAATGGAGTAACTGGCCCCAATGATCATGGTGTGCATTTTGGATTAATCAACCTAGTCTATTCAACCAATCAGTTTTCCAATTGTCAAACTTGGTGCTTCAAGATTTCCACAACCTAATTCTTTGCCGAATTACTAACCTTGTACATCTTGCGATACTCTAAAGGATTTTTACCATCAAACCTCTCTCATTTGTCATTTCTCAATTCATTGTCGCCTTATGGCACCCGTGAAGGTTTTCACCAATAAGACTCTCTCATTTTTACTTTCTCTTAGCTTTTGTCACCTCATGGTGCCCTTGAGGGTTTTCACCAATAAGACTCTCTCATTTTTCGTATTTCTTGCTTAAACCGGACTGTTGCCCCGGATATGAATCCTCTTTACTTGCTTGATTTGGCCTTTCTCGAAGATTGATCAGAAGGTCTTTCTTTGGATTGCAGGGTTGGCTTTTGGATAGGGTTGGAAAGAAAAAAAAGGTATCAAAAAGGCTCAAAGAAACTTAAGTGGGTTAAAATTACAACTTTTGGAATCAGATTTCTTATCACAATCACAACTTCTGCCCCAGTTTCTTGCTTGGGGATCTTTTGCTTTTTATTTTGATATAACCGGGTCGTGAGGTTGCCTATGTATCCTTAAGAGAAATAAGGTCAAACGTAGTTCACACCTGAATTTTCTTGTTGTTATACTTTCTCTTTTACTTATTTTCTTTTCTCTTTTTCTTTTTCTTTTCTTTTCCTCTTTTTTTAGTTATTGATTCCAAAAAAGGGGTATGAAATAAAAAAAATAAGGCTCAAGAAGGGGTAACAAAGGGTGAAATGTTTAGATAGAAAAACAAATTGCCTTCGTCATTCCAATCTTCGAAACAATACCAAATACAAACAATCAACAATTAAACCAGAGAGATCATAATTGATAGCCATGTCTATGCATTTTCCTTCGATATCTGTTAAACACAAAGCACCATTGGACAATAATCTGGTCACAATGAACGGACCTTGCCAATTCGGGGCGAACTTGCCTTTTGCTTCAGCCTGATGTGGAAGGATACGTCTCAACATTTGCTGACCTACTTCAAACTTTCGTGGACGCACCATCTTGTTATATGCTCTTATCATTATCTGTTGATAAAACTGGCCATGATACACTACTGCCAACCTTTTCTCATCGATCAAACTCAATTGTTACAGGCGGGTGTTGACCCACTCATCATCGTCAATTTCGGCTTCTGCGACAATCCGAAGGGATGTGATTTCGACTTCTGCAGGTATCACTGCTTTGGTTCCATACACCAGTAAATAAGGAGTTGGCCCTACTGAAGTATGGACAGTAGTGCGATAACCCAGCAATGCAAAAGGTAACTTTTCATGCCATTGCCTGGAACCTTCCACCATTTTTCGAAGTATCTTCTTTATGGTTTTGTTGGCTGCCTCGACTGCTCCATTCTCCTTGGGACGATATGGGGTGAAATTGCGATGTGTAATCTTAAACTGTTGACATACCTCTTTCATCAAATTACTATTAAGATTAGCACCATTATCTGTGATGATCACCTTTGGGATCCCAAAACGATAGATGATGTTTGAGTGAACCAAATCAACCACTGCTTTCTTAGTCACATACTTGAAAGTTTAGCCTCAACCCACTTGGTGAAATAATCAATGGCCACCAGAATGAACCTGTGCCCATTGGATGCTGCTGGCTCAATTGGTCCAATGACATCCATACCCCAAGCGACAAAGGGCCATGTTGCCGAAATTGTGTGCAATTCCGATGGTGGAGAATGAATTAAATCTCCGTGTATCTGGCACTGATGACATTAGTGCAAAAAACTAATACAATCTCGCTCCATGGTGAGCCAGTAATAACCTGCTCGGAGAATTTTCTTCGCCAGCACGTACCCACTCATAGGTGGTCCGTAGACTCCGGAATGTACTTCGGTCATGACAACCATGGCTTGTCTGGCATCTATGCATCTCAAAAATCCAAGTTCTGGTGTTCTTTTATACAAAACTCCTCCACTGAAGAAAAATCCACTTGCCAACCGTCAAATTATTCTCTTTTGATCTCCCGTGGCTTGCACCGAATATATTCTCATTCTGATGTACTCCTTGATATCATGGAAACATGGTTCACCATCAAGTTCTTCTTCCACCATGTTACAGTAAGCATGCAGATCGCTGACTTGAATATGCAAAGGATTGACATCAGCTTTGTCCAGATGATGCAACATCGATGCCAAGATAGCCAAAGCATCGGCAACCTCATTATGGACCCTTGGAATATGCTTGAACTCTACTGATCGAAACTGTTGACAAAGATCATGCAAACATTGTCGGTACGGTATAAGCTTCAAATCCCGTGTTTCCCATTCTCCTTGAACTTGATGCACCAGAAGGCCCGAGTCAACCAAGACCAAAACTTCTTGGACATCCATGTCTGCAGCTAGCCTTAAACCAAAATGCATGCCTCGTACTCAGCCATATTGTTAGTATAATAGAAACGAAGCTGAGCCGTAACAGGATAGTGATGCCCTATTTCAGAAATAAGCACGGCTCCTATTCCAACTCCTTTCATGTTAGCATCCCCATCAAAGAAAAGTTTCCACCCTGGTTTTTCAGTATGTTCCAGTTCATCAATATGCATCACCTCTTCATCGGGAAAATAAGTCCTCAATGGCTCGTACTCTTCATCGATTGGGTTTTCAGCTAAATGATCGACTAACGCTTGGGATTTCATTGCAGTCCGAGTCAGATAGACGATGTCAAACTCTGTGAGCAAAATCTGCCACTTCGCGAGTCTCCTTGTGGGCATAGGCTTTTGAAAAATATACTTCAATGGATCCAGGCGAGAAATGAGGTAAGTAGTGTAGGATGACAAATAATGTTTTAATTTTTGTGCTACCCAGGTTAAGGCACAACATGTCCTCTCAAGGTGAGTGTACTTAACCTCATAAGCCATGAACTTCTTGCTGAGATAGTAGATGGCTTGCTCCTTCCTGCCAGTGATATCATGCTGACCCAATACACAACCAAATGAATTTTCCAGGACTGTCAAGTAAAGAATCAAAGGTCTCCCTGGTTCTGTCGGGACCAACACAGGTGGGTTTGACAAGTATCCTTTTATCTTATCAAATGCTTCTTGACACTCATCAGTCCACTTGACAGCAACATCCTTCTTCAGCAACTTAAAAATAGGCTCACAAGTTATCGTGAGCTGAGCAATAAACCTGCCGATGTAGTTCAACCTCCCTAACAGACTCATCACCTCAGTATTGTTCCTCGAAGGTGGCAATTCTTGGATAGCTTTGATCTTTGATGGGTCCAGCTCGATGCCTCGATGACTGACTATGAATCCCAACAGCTTTCCGAATGGAATGCCAAATGTGCATTTAGCAGGGTTAAGCTTAAGGTCGAAGCCTCTCGAAAAATTTCCACAAATCTCCGACGTGGTCAGCCTGCTGCTTCGACTTTATGATCACATCATCCACATAAACCTCAATTTACTTGTGTATCATATCATGAAACACAGTAGTCATTGCCCTCATATAAGTTGCCTCAGCGTTCTTCAAGCCAAATGGCATTACCCGGTAGCAATAAGTTTCCCACGGCGTGATGAATGCCGTCTTTTCTGCATCTTCCTCATCCATTAAAATCTGATGATACCCTGTATATCAATCCACAAAAGATCCAATCTCACGCTTGGCGCAATTATCGATCAAAATGTGGATATTGGGTAGTGGGAAGTTATCCTTCGGACTTGCTTTGTTGAGATTACGGTAATCAACGCATACTCTAATCTTGCCGTCCTTCTTCGATACTGGCACAACATTAGATGGACAAACGGGATATCGAGTGACCCGAATAACCCATCCAACTGCTTGGTGGTTTTTTCCTTAATCTTCACACTCATAACAGTTTTGAATTTCCTCAATTTTTGCTTGACGGGAGGGAATGCCGGGTCAGTGGGTAATTTTTGGACCACCAAATTAGTGCCTAAACTTGGCATGTCGTCATATGACCATGCAAAAATATCTTTGTATTCGATCAGTGCTTTGATTATCTCTTCCCTAATCTTCAGTTCAAGATGGATGCTTATTTTAGTTTCTCTGATTTTATTTGCGTCCCTTAAATTGATGGCATCTTTATCATTCAGGTTGGGTTTGGGTTTTCCTTCAAAGTGATTTAGTTCCTTACTAATCTCTTCGAAGGCTTCATCCTCATCATATTTTGATTCATAATCACAATCTACTTCTTGAACTATTATTTTGGAATTAGATTAATTTTTAAGACTGGGCTAAGGATTCCTCATGCATGCCATGTCATTAGGACCAGCATAAAAAGAACTGTACATCAAAGAAAAGAAAAAAAAACAAAATGAAAACTATCAGGAATGATAAAGAAAGGAAATTGCATTTCATTGAAGGATAAAAGATAACAAGGTTTGCACACTCAAACAGACTGAAAAATAAAAATCTGGATTACAACCCTGGAATAACCCAGACAAACTGAAGGAAAATCAAAGCAAACTACCAATACTCCTTCCAAGTGGGGAGAGGAGTGGCCTTCCAATTATTAAGATTCGTTTTTTGCCCGACAAATTGTATTTCTACGTTGCTAAAACCTTCCCCAATTTCCACCATGTTAACATCGTCGAACAACTTCTCGAACCTTTCAATCAAATCTTTATCAAGATTAATCACAGAACCGGGAATTGTTGTTACTAGGCAACTTCTGGTCTGGGCTTAATAAATGATTTGGAGAGACGTGGGACCGGCTTTGGAAGAACCCATGCCCTCTGTTTTAACTTTCTGGCTCTTTTTATGTCTGCGGTTTGCATCCCAGACCAAATGTTCCCAAGTTTTCAGGGAGGGACACCGGCTGTATGATGCCCTGCAGAGATGAACCCAAACCCTTGCCTGGTACAAAATCATTCTTTAACATTTCAAAGGCTACCATGACTGATGTAGCGGTTATCTTCGGATTTGGCACATATTTCCCCTATGGAACTTTCTCAACCAACATTGTGTCAAAAACCTGGTAGACCCACGGCCCCTTGTCATCTTCCACTTCAATAAACGGTACAATGGCATCGCTGTGAGCGCACAAATTATCTTCGCCATGCACAACTATTTCCTGTCTATCCCATTCAAATTTGACCATCTGGTGTAGTGTTGATGAGACTGCTTTAGCTCCGTGAATCCATGGTCGACCTAACAGCAGATTGTAGGAAACAGCTATATCCAGCACCCGGAACTCCATTGTGAACTCAACTGGCCCTATTGTCAGCTCTAGCACTATATCCGCAACTAAATCTTTGCCTCCGCCATCAAATCCCCGTACGCAGATACTATTCTTATGAACCCTCTCATCTTCTACTTTCGACTTGCTCAAAGTGAAGAGAGGGCAGATGTTCGCGCTGGAACCATTATCGACCAATACCCGGGTAACCACTGAGTTCTCACATTTCACCATAAGGTAAAGGGCTCTGTTATGCTCAGTACCCTCTATGGGCAATTCATCATCGGAAAAAGTGACTCTATTCACTTCAAAGATCTTGTTGGCTATCTTTTTCAAATGGTTCACGGAGATATTATCAGGAATATGAGCCTCATTCAAGATTTTCATTAAAACTCGACGGTGCTCGTCTGAGTGGATTAACAATGACAATAGCAAAATTTGAGCAGGCGTCTTTCTTAATTGTTCCACGATAGAATAGTTTTCCTCTGCCTCTTATTCAGTTACAGCTTTCTTCACTGACACTGGGTTATCTTTGAAGGTTTTAGCTTTTCTTAACTTCTCGGGGGCAAAACACCTTCCCCAGCGAGTCAAACCCTGGGTTTCACAGACTTCTTCTCTGACTTCTTTCCATTTGTAAGTCACTGTCACCTGTTTGTTATTCCATGGAATAGACCTGCTGTTGACTATCGGTAACTGGGTTACCGGCTTGATAATGACATGATCTGTGCGGGCACCCTCCACGATTACGACAGGTTTGCTTGCCACTCCTGGCACAATCACTTTTATCCTTTCTTGCTTCACTGCAACCTCACTTGAAGACCCCTTCTTAACTACCATAGATGGTTCACCATTTCTCTCGCTCGACTTGAGCACTGACTTCTCACTTGTTGATTGTTCAACTGTCTTGACCCCACTGGACCGATTCATCATGACGGTCTGTGATGACTTTCTAGACTCCCCTTCCTCATGCACTATTTCAATCATATTTGCCTTCTGATGGGCTGACATCGGATTCCGGTTGATATTAGGCACCTCAGGAGCTTGAACTTCAGTATTATTGGTATCAATGAGCTCATGGATAGCACTTTTTAGGTGACAGCACTTCTCCGTGTCATGACCTAGAGTACCAGAACAATACTCGTAGCTTACTGAATAATCCAAATTTTTTTAGGGGAGGATTTGGCAGTTTCGACTCGATCAGCCTTAGCATATTCAATTGTTTTAGCCTGTGGAATAAACTGGTATATGACTCTCCCAATGGAGTAAAGGTTTTTTTCTGCAACCTCTCACTCTTGAATGCTTGGTTGGGCCGAAAACCTGGTCTAGGAGGGTTTCGGTAGGCTCGTGGGGGTGGGTAAATATTTTGTGGAATGGGCGCACGCCATTGTGCATGGGCTGGGGGTTGGTTGTATGTTTGTGCATGGTGGACAAAAAAATGAGGGTTCGGTGGTGGGTAGCAGTGTTGGGGTGGATTATACTAGGTGTGAGGGTAAGTTTGGTGGTGGGGTCGAGGCTGATTATAGTGGTGAGATGAGCCTCTGGGTCCGGACCAAGTTCCTGAATCGATTGTCGACACATCCTCTCTCTTTTTCATTCGGATCATTTCTCTCATGCCGCCCTGAATAGCCTGAGCGGTTGCCTTAATAGCCGAATAGCTCATGATTTTATTCGACTTGAGCCCCTCTTCTACCATACCTCCCATCTTCCTACTTCATTGAAGGATTTTCCTATAGCTGATACCAGATGGCCATAGTAAGTAGGTTCTAAGGCCTATAGAAAATAATCCACCATCTCACTTTCTTTCATCGGAGGGTCCACTCTTGCTGCCTGCTCTCTCCAACGGAAACCATACTCTCTGAAACTTTCACTATGCTTCTTCTCCAGTTTTGTCAAGGACAGTCGATCCAGAATGATCTCGAGATTGTATTGGAAGTGACAAGAAAATGCCTGGGCTAGGTCATCCCATGTATACCACCTTCCGTGATCCTGCCAGGTGTACCATTCCAACGCCGATCCACTCAGACTTTGACTGAAATATGCCATTAGCAATTCATCTTTCCCTACAGCTCCCCTTATTTTGCTGCAAAACCCTCTCAAGTGGGCTATTGGATCACCGTGCGCCCATCGTACAAATCAAACTTGGGCATCTTAAATCCTATCGGTAATTGCATATTTGGAAACAGACATAGGTCTTTGTAAGCCACACTTACAGCCCCCGCATGTCTCTGAATGACTGTTCTATGCTTTTAACTTTCCTGAATATCTCCTCTTATTCGGGAGTTTTGGATGGTTTATCAGCTTCCACAGGGAGATCAAAATGAGGAGTATAAGCTTCTGAAGCTTTGAAAGTGGGCTCTGGGGGGTAGTATTGGTTATTTGGGGCTTGGAACACAGGCTCACCGGAAGATCGGTGAAGTGTAATGGGTGGGGATGCTACAAAGACATGAGTGACTTGGGGGGGGGGTAAGGAACTGGTTTGGGTGGTGGAGCTTGCGGGTCTTGAGAGGTGGTGCCTTGGTAGTAATGGTAAATAAATCCTGCAGATGGATCAACAGTAGGATGTTCCTGGGTTTGAGCCAACGGCGGGATGAAAGCAGGGTTAGCGGGGTAAGCTGGTGGTGGTTGCCCTTTTGCCCAGGCCTGGTACATTTCGGCCATCTGCTATTTCAACTTATACATCTCTTCTTTCATTGCATTAACATCCAACTCTTCCACCTCTCTCGAAAGATCGATGACACTCGTATCAATTTCCTGGTTAGACATGATCAATTCGCCCTTGGACCTGGTGTTGTATGGATGGGTTACCAGTATGCTAAGTAAACTAACAACTGCCTGAATTCTGGAATCATCAACAACAAACTTGTTAGTGATTAGAGCTTAACAGATAGGCAACCGCACATTGGAATGCAATGTACCTAAGCAATTTAACCATTTCTATCATGTATTTGCTCGGTTTCTTGTGTCATCCCGGCTTTTCCTATTTATGACCTCTCTTTTTATTTTACTCATGCCTTTCTTTGATTGATCTCTCATTGTTTTTATTCTCTCATTTTTTTTCTTTTTTTTGGTTATGATCGAACCTTATGGAGATTGCCTACGTATCATGACCCCGCATGAATCAGATCTTTGCGTAGTTCTGGTGGAAACAATTATTATTATTTTTTTATTTATTTAAAAAAATGAAACAAAACAATGATAGAAAGGACATTACATTGAAATGACTTAACAGACTCGGACAACACGAAAAATGGTTTAAAAGACTTAACACTGACTCAAACTAAAACATGACCACTACATGAAAAGTTCTAACAACTAGGACTATGCTTCACTCCACAATGTTTTGCATTCAACCACTGGAACATCTTCTCATGGTGGGGCCTGACCCGGCTGATCCCCTAATGTACGATACATCCTCTCTAACTCTGCTGCAAGATGACGGGCAAAAGTAGGTGCATGCTCCAAAAACTTCTCATAATCTAACCCTTGGTAGTTCACATAACTTTGAGAGGTATAAACAACCAAATCATGGACTTGCACTCTGAAGTCCTGGAGATTCTGGTCTCAGTTTTGTAACTGCTGCTGGTGAGTGGTGGCTATATCTCTTATGTGGCCCTCGCGATCTAAAGTCGACTCCAATTGAGCCCGAAGTCTAGCCTGCTCGAGTCTCGCTTATGCCCTCTCCTTATCAATATTTGCATGCTGATATTCTCTATTGTACCTTCTCATTTCTTCCAACTGTGCATGGAGCCGAGCTTCTGAATGTATCCAATGGTCCTTCTCTCTCTCTCTTGAATTGAGCCATTTCTTCTTCAAATTTCATTACTTGGTAATTCTTACTAGATTTGGCCTCCTCATTTAACTATATGATTTTTTCCTTAGCTTTGTCTAATGCCTTTTCAGTCTTTGCCAAGATGGAGTCATAATCTTGCATTTTTTCCATCAGATTGGCAATGGTTCTCTGATCTTTCCAACTTCTCACTAGCACTTCAGAGGCTTTCTTCATCTATTGAAACTGATCGCTGAGGGCTTCATTCTCGCAAATCAGACTCTTCTTTTCACCTTCTGCTTCTTGTGCTTGAAAGTCTTTCTCAAAATTGATGTTCCTCAGGCTTTCTTCTAAGGCATGAATAGTTGCTTTGCACCCCTTTTCTTTTTCACCCCAAGCCAACTGCTCTTGGATTTTCACATGCGGCCTTTTCATGGGACTTTTGGGCTCGGGTTCTGGCTCATTATCCACACGAGATCTCTTCTCAAACCACCTAGAAAAACCCGGATCTATCTCACCTTTCGCAGGATCTGGAACTTGGGTATCCTCTTTCAAGTAGCTACAACCATTCCAAATTCGTTGGATTAAGGCCTCGGGGAGTGGGTCTTCGGGGTGTAGCTCAATCACTTGCACACTCAAATCTTCGTCATCAGGCGCCACTTGGTACCTTCCTAGCTGTCTTAGAACTATTTGTTGCGCATACAGCTGGACACTTCTCAAACCCAACAGTAGCAAATAACTCTTTAAGGCCGACATGTGTATTACCTCTCTTACCGGGAGCCATCCCAAAGTTCACTCAATTTGACTTGCAATTAAAGATCTTAGGTGGGATATCCAGGCTTCCACCCCTTCTGGAGATTTATAATCTTTTATTCTTTCTTCATAACTCTCAATGAAATTGTCCTTCCTTGGACCATACCGCATGAACTTGGGGTGATGTCGGAGATGTTCAATCAACCACATTTGCAACAAAATATTGCACCCTTCGAAGAATTTTGCCCCGGACTTACACAAAGTCAATGCCCGATAAATGTCTGATAGAATGATCGGGGCAAGAGTGTGATGTTCTTTGGTAGTGAGGACCTGTACGACTCTGGCTATGCGAATGTCAATCGTCTGCTCTTTGTTTGGGAAGACCATGATCCCCAGAAACGCCACCATGAAAGNATCCTTGCTCGGACCATACCGCATGAACTTGGGGTGATGTCAGAGATGTTCAGTCAACCACATTTGCAACAAAACAATGCAACCTTCGAAAAAATTTGCCCCGGACTTACACAAAGTCAACGCCCGATAAATGTCTGATAGAATGATCGGGGCAAGAGTATAATGTTCTTTAGTAGTGAGGACTTGTACGACTCTGGCTATGCAAATGTCAATCGTCCGCTCTTTGTTTGGGAAGACCATGATCCCCAGAAACGCCACTATGAAAGTGCAGCGACGATGAGTCTGCCATGTGTCCTTGTTCTGCTTGTTGGTAAGGCCCTTTTCATGAATTTCAAACCCATTTGGCTTCCCGAACCTAGAATATAGGAAGTAGAAAGAACAACACCCTTTGATAACGTTGTTCTTTCTGATTTGATTACTGATGTTCAGAAGACCAAAGAATCGGTGCACAGAGGGAGCTTTCGGGAATATAAGCTTCTGGTTTTTCAAATCCCTGCCAAAATCGAAATATCCAGCTATTTCTTCTAAAGTGGGAGTAAGCTCAAAATCAAACAAGTGAAAGACATTATGAACAGGGTCCCAAAGAGTCACTAGTGCCGCAATCAAATCATTGTGTGGTTTAACTTTCATAATATCTGTGAGGGCTCCCAAATACTTAGTGACCCATTCCTGGCCATCTTCTCCTAAGTCATACCACCACTTCTGAAGCCGAAATAGAAACTCATCTACATCTGTGAATTGTGTGTTCTGGATAGTGCTCATTTTGTACCTTTGGGTGATTTTAATTTAAAGAAAAATCAAGACTCATCTTGACTCAAAAATCATCACTATTTCTAAAAAAAACAAAATCATAAAAATATCTGGCTTTATCAATACGGCCTTTCATCACTTCGATAAAAAAAAATTTAAAGCTGTATTTGCTAACCGGCCAGAAATTTTGAAAAATAACCCAAGGCAGCTGTTCTTGCAAAAACGGCATTCCGACGCCCTTTTGGGGACAATCGACAAATTTTTGGACAAGAATGACATCGCCTTACTTATGGCAAAACAACGACATTTATGTACCCATATTTTTGTGATTACTATTTTTTATTTAATTATTTTCTTTATTTTTTTCAAAAATAGCTGGGCCCGATGTGTGTTGCCTACGTATCCCACATCCGGTAAATCAAACTTACGTTGTTCGTAACTAAAACAAAAAACCCATTTTTTTCTTTTTTTTCTAATAGAAACACAAAAATTTTCTATCTTTCCTTTTTCAAAATTTCAGCAGAGTTTCCATATATTTTGAATATTGGTTTTTCAAAACAGACAATTTTCTCTCTCAGTCCTCACATTGATTTTCCTTCTCAACTTTTTCCCTATAAGCTGGTCAATATGCAAATCCGAAACAAATGAATGTACAAGTAGCAAGTAAGATGCATCAGGATGGTCTTTTCATTTCGGGTACACCTGTCCTAGACATACCCAACCCCTGTGTTGAGTCTCCAAAGTCAAATGCACATGGTGCAAACAAACGTTCCTACTAGGGATCCGGCATGAGGTTGAGTTATTCTAAATATAAAGCCTAGGTATATTTTTCTAGACCTGGCTTATCCAAGCGGACAGCTCGAGTCGAAGCGGGGGCAACATACCAGGAGCACGAAAGTCTACCCGTCCTAGTTACTTGACCCAACCTCGTTCTAATTGGTATGAATTCTAACAGAAAAGTGGGCCACACGCACGTGTGCACCATAAATTCATAAGACTCAGAAAGAAGAAGGGTTTCGTAGCAGTTTATATACAGCTCACCAATATCAAAGCGGTAAAAAGCAACACTTAGCATATTAGGCCAAATCATGTAAATAAAATCAGATAATAAATAAAGCCAATATAACAATTATTCTAAGCTCGAATTCTGAACCCTGGACCAAAAGTTTTGGTTCTTGATCCCCAGCAGAGTCGCCAGAGCTGTCACACCTCCTTTTTCCTACACCCGTAAGGTATAGAATAAGGGAGTTTTTTCAATTAAAGGACAATCAAAACGGGATTATTTTACTTACAAATTCAGAGTCGCCACTTGGGATAATTTCATGGTGTCCCAAGTCACCGGTTCAAATCCCGAATCGAGAAAAAGATTGACTCTATATTACAGTCCGCGAACCAAAAATTCGGGTAAGGAATTCTGCTAACCCTGGAGAAGGTATTAGGTATTTCTGAGTTCCGTGGTTCTAGCACGGTCGCTCAACTGTTATAATTAGCCTATTATCTGATTTTATTACAAGTTTTAAACCTATGTGCATTTTTTAAATCTTAACCTCTTTTAATCATTTTTTAAAGAAAGATTTGCAATGTCATTTAAAATATATCTTGAACCACGTCACATAAATGCACCCGCGGTCTGCAACATATTTTATAAAATATTGTTGAGGTTTGGATTTGGGTCACATAAATGTGCACCCGAGTTTAGGAAGGTAAATTATTAAAATAACGTGCCTAAAGCAACTACGTATTTGCAATTTTGCGAGAGCCATGAAAATTCACTAAATGGCACGCCCCGAATTCTATGGATAAACTAGATTAATTAAACGAGGGCCATAAAATTATCATTTTTGTTTGGCACAGCACACCTCGATTTATTCTAAAGGAAATTCCAAGCTAAATCCTTAAGGGCCATAAATTAAATAATTCGACTAGTATAGCACACCTCATATTCATTTTAGAGGATTTAATTAATTACGGAAGAAGAGGAAACCCAAGAGTTCAACATATGCTTAAAGCTAAAGCCTAAACTAAATTTGCTATTAACAACCAATCAAATGGACGAATTGGACTAACGAAATGCAGCAGGTCCAAAACGTGTTGCCCTGATTTTGGGCCAGTCTCTCCAGATCCAAGCCCGTGGAATCATGCCTACGCTGGGCTCGCAGGTCGAACTCACACAGGCACGACCAACATTGAGTTAAGGCCAATTTTCAGCAACGCATATTTTGTGTCACAATGACTTACAGTTCAAGATAAACTATAATCAAAACCTAAATCAATCAGTAGTATTCACACACTATATGTGTTAACTAGGACACCTTTACCCATTATTCAATACTACTCATATTAAGCATTCAAAACTATGTGCCCGATTACCAGAGTGAACAAGGACCTATATTGCTTTTTATCACATGCTAATTTTAACAATGACCATCTGCCTTACGGAGGATAAAACTAGGCACATTTCGTAATTAATAATTATTACTCAAATTATCTACTGAACTGTAAGATTAACAACAATTCCAGTGAGCAACTCAAATAATCACATCTAAATATCAATGACAGATATAGAATTCAAATTATTACATCAACTAATAACAACATCCATCACATAACAGTCCCAAAACATGAGTACTTAAAAGGAATTTTAGTTAAACTAGAGTTACAATAATAAACCAAAGTTCAAGCATAGCCTTAACATAATGGCAATTGTGACTGAATACAATATTGTTCAAGTAAACAAACTATTTTAGACAAGAACACTCATGAAACAATTCTTGGAGGACATTGAACCAAATCATTCACTATCAATTACAGAGCTACCCTTTACATCTCACACGTTCTCAGATGTTGAAACATACCTGGAAAATGAAAGGAAATAAGAAGATGTGATATCAAGAGTGTGCAGCAACAGAGAAACATAGGAATGATCAACGATGCCCAGAATTGATGAAACAGTAATCAAGAAACAAAATGTGAACTAGCACTTTCAAAGACAACCAAACTCAATTCATTTCACACCCAAAACCCAAAACCTGGAGTTTTCAATGATTTCAACCAAGCTATTATATCATAAGAGCCAAAACTAAGCAGGATTTTCAGTGATTTTTCAGAACTTCCGCAGAATTCCAAGTTATTTCAGAGCTTATAAAGAAAACAACCCTTTTTCCTATCTTTTTTTTTTCTGTTCTTTCTATATTTTTCAGAGTGTTCCCCTTGTGTATTTCAGAATCTATTTCTCTCCTAGACCATCCACTAGACTCTGATTTTCAGCCCTTCAATGGGCATTAAGTTAGTGCCATTTCCATTACCCATTTCCATTTTTTAAATTATCTACACTAGCTTAGTGCTTTTAATTAATTCATTAGTGCATTTCCTAGACCATATCATTTGTTAGCATACCCCTAATTAGTTAGGTAAACACTACCCTTATTGAACAACCCCTACATTACCCCTTAAAACTTCTGTCAATTACTTTCAAGACTCAAACGAATATGGGTCAATTTTGACCCAAAACCTATCAGGCCTTGAAGTGGAATCAAGAATGGCCTGAAGGCCCATACAATCAGACTGATCTAAGCCAATTTCAGTGATTTTACCAAAAGCAGAAGAAAACAAACACTTGAATTGTTCGAAAACTAAAATTAACTATAGGAGTGATTAACAACATACACAAACATGGAATGAACTAAAGAAGAACAAACGGATAGTTACCAATTTAAAATAAAACCTAATTCGAATCTTAACTAAGTTGTTCAAAGAAAAAGAAGAGAAGAAGAAGAAGAGAAGCTGAAATACCAAAATAAATTGAAAATAGAAGAACTCACCGCATAGAACTTGTACTTGACCCGACATTTTGATTTTATCGCCAAATAATGTTAGTCACTTGTTCTTTGTTAAAACAAGTGAGTAACACTATTTCAGGACAAAACTAGCTCTAAAACTAGAACAATCATCATCAGTCTCGAGTTTTAGGTTTGGCTCTTGGAACCCGGATTTGGGATTTAAGATTCGAGGGGTTTAAAATGGATTTGAGGGAAAATACTTGGAGATTAGGGAAGAGGGAAGAGAAAGGGTCCTAGGGTGTTAATTTGGGGGTATTTGGAGGTGGCAGCTGCTAGGGTTCATCTCTTCGAATCAAGATTCGAAGAGCTCCAGTGGTATTTGATGGTAACTAGTTAGATATTTGGAATGAGGAGACGGAGGGATTCTATGGTGTATTTTCTAGGGTGATTGGCCATCGACCGCCGCTGTGGGCGATTTTCGGTGGGCGGCAGGCGGTGGTTTGAGGCGGCGAGACAGAGGCATCTCTGAAGAGAGATGAGAGACAGATGGGGGGGGGGGTTTGAGAGGAGTAAGGGGTCTAAGGTTTTGGGTATATTAAATTGAAGATTTAATTAGGGCTGTTGGATGATTGGAATCCAACAGCTCTGATTAAATTATTAATGGAAAATGAGGTCGTTTTGGTTACATAGGTGTTGGACCGGCTCATGGGTCGGGTTAAACGGGTGATGGTGCGAGGTATTGGCCATTGGATGTGAGAGAATGGACGGTTCAGATCTGTTGATCTCGAAACGACGTAGTATTCTCCCTATACTTCGTCGTTTCAATGGTCTCAAGAACGGATGGTTTGGACCGGGTATAGGATGGGTTTTTGGGTTGGTTTGGATGGGTCTTTGGAGGGGATCCATTTGGGCTTGGGTAAAAATAAAGACTTGGCCCAAACTAACTCTCTTCTTCCTTATTTCCCATTTCAAATCCATCTTTTCCAAAAATTCTTTTTTTTTAAAAAATTAAATTAAAATATAAATTACATCCTAAAGCCTAATTAACCTATCAAAAATACTAATTAAACCTAAATAATAATTACCATAATTAATAAAGAAAACAAATTTAAAAAAACTACTCAAAATTCAAAATTAAAATTAAAAAAGTACAAATTAAACTATTAATTTTTTTGTAACTTTTTCATTTTTATAAACAACTAATTTGCTAATTAATCTTAAAATATAGAACTAAATCCTAAATGCAAATGCCACAGATTTTTGTATTTTTCATTAATTAAACACAATTAACATGCACAGACAATATGCAAATGATAATAGAAAATGCCACAAAAATCTACAAAATTACAAACAATGAAAAAAAAATTATTTTATTTTGAATTTATGGGAGTAATTCATATATGGCAAAAATTACGTGCTCACAAATGCTCCATATATCTTTTCAGCTTGTTGGAATGTTTGTCTCTTATTTATGTCTTTTTCTTTTTCAGTATACTCTTTTATCAATTATTTCTTGCAAATTGAAAATTGTGGTTGAATAAGTCATTAGCTGTAAAGAACTGAGTTGGACGAATTGAGGCAAAATGCAGAATCCTTCAAGCTTCAAAAACCAAACATTGAAAATTCTTTTGTGAATGGTCAATGATTATGCTTAATTATCTCTCTGAACATGGAGGTAGATACGGAGGCACAACATCCAAACTCAAAATCCTTCTCAATCCAATTAGTCTCTCAACCAAATCTGTTGCAGGAGAGAACAAGAAAAAAGCTAAAAAACTTTAAATTTCTTCTAATGGAACTATCGGATTGAGGATAGATATAACTTTGAAGAGGAGAAGGAGGAAGAGAAAGGGGACTGAAGTTGTTTAAAAAGTAGGTACAAGTTAAATTTTTTTTTAAAATGAGTATAAGTTAAATAGGGGCGACTAAATATGGAGCCCCGTGTAATTTTTGCATAGTTTCTTCAGCCATGAAAAATGGGCCTTTAGACAAATTTCAAAAATCTACACACTAAGAATAAGTGCATGCCAATTATAGCGGGCCTTTAAGCCAATATAATTTTTTTTAAGTTAAAACATTTAAGAAGAGAGGAGAGAAACCCTAATAGACTCTCATCTTCTCCTCCATATCTTAGCCACTTCTGCCATGACTCTTCCCCCCTCCCCCT
>MU732281.1:148209-177294 GCA_026770625.1 Nicotiana glauca
TTTTTTTAATAAATAATATTTAATAACTGATTTTAGAAGACATGAAGCCCTAGTCTCTTTCCTCTTCTTCTCTCTTAAGAGTAGTAGCCGCCGTCACTTTTGTGGATGAAAATAAAATTTTATTTCTTTGTACTGCTCTTTTTGTCATGGCTATGGAGCACCAAACTCCATTTTTATTTGTAAATATCAGTGAAAGGAGAAGACTTTCTTCTCTCAACTTTTTCTTTGGCATGAAAAACCACCAGCGGTGACGGTGTAACGCTGGTGGTGGTAGTAGCAAGATAGATTGGAAAGTTCCAGCCATCACTCTTTGGAACACAAAGTTCTATTTTTTTTAAATTTCGAATCAGTTTTAAAAAAAACTGATTTAATAAAATTTCACATGTGATTTAACATGTTTCAATCACTGTCTAAACGTGATTTATAAATTCAGTGAGACATAGATTAAAAAAAGGCAACTGATTCATATAAGCAATCAACTAACGATTTATTTATTTATTTATCAGATCTAAAAACTTATTTCTACTGATAAAAAAATTGTCAAACATATTAACTGTCTCAATTGCACGATAAAAAAATAAATGTATATGATGTTCTAGATTTACACATAAATTTAGAATTATTCTATATATGTATTCGGATCAGAAAACTAGCCTATGGCTCTAAAACCAATGAAGGAACGCCTTTAAATATCATATATGAATCTCGATAGTTTAAAAATAAAATTCGCAAAACAGATCTGAATCTCGATAGTTTAAAAACGAAAGTCGCAAAACGTATATAGTTTAGGAGAATTTTGATATATTAACTCTTTTGGGGATTTTAAAAATTTCTTCATTTAGTAAGAAATTGAGCCCCAAAAAAATGTTCGTGTCTTGAATTTTTTCTATCAAACTATTTTCAAGATGTCGAAATTTGCTTATTTTGAAAAGTACTTTTATTCAGAAGTATTTTTTTAAAAAGTATTTTTGAAAAAAAATATGTTTGTGTTTGGCAAATTTATTTAAGAAGTACATTTTGCAACATTGGTAAATAATTTGTGTTTGACCAATCATTTCAAAAAGTACTTTTGAGTGTCAAATTACCAAAAAGGATAGTACCAAATGGCCTACTGTGAGACTGCCACTTGACTAAATATGGATGCATTTTCTTCTTCGTTTACAACTTGTTTGGATGTTTGTTACCTATAGTATCGTATCGTTGTTCAAATATGAGCGGAATGTAAAGACTATATTAACTGAATGTGTTAATCTCTATATATACAATTGAGTTTCCTAATCTTCTCCACTAACTATCAAAATAACAGCTAAGCTACAGCTGGAAATAATTTTAAGCACTAACAACTAACAACCACTACTAACTGACCGAATACAAGGCCACGTAAGACTGCACATATATGTGCATATCAATACTCCCCCTCAAGCTGGAGGGTGTAAAATATTGAGCACTCCCAGCTTGCCCATTAAATGAAGGTGTTGCACTTTGCTTAGCCCCTTTGTCAGCAAGTCCGCTAGTTGATCTTTGGTGCCAATAAAGATAGTGCGGATAGTCCCTTGCTTGATCTTATCTCGAATAAAGTGACAATTAATTTCGATATGCTTCGTGCACTCGTGGAAGATTGTATTTCAGCAATCTGTATAGCCGCCTTGCTATCACTATGAACCACGACTGGTTGGGTAATGACAACTCCCAAATCTTGAAATAACCCAAGCAACCATGTTACCTCAGCCACAGCAGAAGCCATGCTTCGATATTCTGCCTCTGCAGAGCTCCTTGAGACAGTTTGCTGCTTCTTGGACTTCCAAGACACCAAAGATTCACCAAACTTGACAACATAGCCAGTCACAGATCTCCTAGTGTTAGGACAAACAGCCCAGTCAGAGTCACACCAACAAGTAAGATGCTGTGTTGGTTCTGCCTTCATAAAGACCCCTAAACCAGGTGCATTTTTGAGATACTTCACCACTCTTATGGCAGCTTCCCAATGTGATTATTTAGGCTCTTGCATAAATTAACTAAGTGTTTGCACTGTGTAGCTAATATCAGTCCTGGTGATGGTCATATATAGCAGTTTCCCTAACAACCTTTGATAAGCACAAACATCCTCTAGTGGCAGATCATCTGTTGCACCTACTGCCTTATCATATTCCATTGTAGTCAATTTTTGGTTTGTTTCCAGTGGTGTTGCATAAGGCTTTACTCCACTGAGTCCCATTTCTAAAATCAATTCAAGTACATATTTTCGTTGATTCAACAAAATGCCCTGTTGAGACCTTAAGACCTCTACGCCTAAGAAGTACTTAAGCTCCCCTAGGTCCTTGACTTTGAACTTGTCATGCAGTATACTCTTTGCATTACTCACAAGCTCTTTACTACTTCCTGTGATAAGTAGATCATCCACATAGATTAGAATGATCAACTACATCCTCATCTTTTTTCATGGTGAATAGAGAGTAGTCATGATTGCTCTAAGTGAATCCTGCACTTGTCAAGGCTTCAGTCAACTTAATATTCCACTGCCTAGATGCCTGCTTGAGTCCATACAAGGGCTTGCATAGCCTGCACACCTTTTTCTCCTCCTGACTTCTAAAACCTTCTGGCATCTCTATGTATACCTTCTCATAAAGGTCTCCTTGCGAAAAGGCATTATAAACATCCATTTAGAACAATTCCTAGCTCTTTGATGCTTCTAATGCTATGATGGATCTTACTGTAACCATCTTTGCCACAGGAGAAAAGGTATCATGATAATCCAACTCTTCCTTTTGGCTGTAGCCTTTGGCAACTAATCTTGCCTTAAATCTCTCTACTGCCCCATCTGCTTTGAACTTGATCTTGTATACCCATTTTGATCCCATAGTGTTTTTGCCTTTGGGCAAATCAACTACTTCCCAAGTTCTGTTTTCTTCAAGTGCTGTGATCTCTTGTTTCATTGCTTCAATCCACTTAGGGTCTTTGACAGCTTCTCTGAAATTCTGTGGCTCAACTACGGAAGAAAAACTTGCAAGATAGCTTCGATATTTTCCAGAAGTGCCTGCATAGGATAAGTAGTCTGATAAAGGATATAAGCTACAATGTGATTTGGGTTGGGCCTTAGTGACATAGTCCTTCATCCATATAGGTTGTTTGCCTTGTCCGATTGATTTCCTTACTTCTGTCATAGTAGGCATATTAGCAGGAACTAATGGAATATTGTCAGCAACTGAAATGTCTTCATTGTTCTCAGTATCATCTTCAGGAGTGGATGCAGATGTGTCAACTTCAGGGTTCTTATTGTCTTGACATTGTAAATCAGGAACTGTGCTGTTCTGGACATGAATGCCCTCCTCTTCTCTCACTTCTGAATCAGGAACTGTGTTATCTGATGGAGCAGTTGCATCTTGTAAAGGATGAAGCAAGATGGCATCTGAAAAAATAGAAGCAGGAGGAGTTGTGCATCCTGAAGGCACCTGTGTTCTGAATGGAAAATCTATTTCCCTAAAAATCACATTCCTGCTGACAAAGAACTGCTTAGAAGCTAAGTCTAGCAAGATGTAACCCTTTTGTGTTTATGAAAAACCAAGTAATACAATAGGTTTAGCCCTTTGTGCAAACTTATCTCCCTTGACCAAGTTAGTTGCATAGCAGAGACAACCAAGTATTCTGAGATGACGTAGCTTGGCACTTTTGTGATACAACTGTTCATATGGTGTGCTACCTAATAAAGCAGTAGAGGGCAGCCTGTTTATCAAGTACACTACTGCCTTTACACACATACCCTAGTATCTGAGAGGGATAGATGCTTGAAATCTTAAGGCTCTAGCAGTATCAAGGATGTGTCTATATTTTCTCTCTACAATACCATTTTATTGTGGAGTGTAGAGACAACTATTTTGATGAATAATCCCTAGCTTAGTGAATAATTCAGTGCATTGTGAGTTAAAAAACTCAGTTCCATTATCTGACCTCACTATCTTGACCATACTGTTAAACTGGTTTCTTATCATTGTCAGATACTGTTTTAATATTACAATTACTTCAGATTTCAGCTGCAACAAATAGATCCATGTATATCTAGTATGATCATCCACAATAGTGAGAAAACAATGTTTTCTATCAAATGTGGGAACTTTATAAAGTCCCTAAAGATCCATGTGTACAAGATGAAAAAGAGCTTCAGCTCTAGAAGTACTGAGTGGAAACTGCAGTCTAGTTTGTTTTGCCAAGTGACATATATGGCATTTATTTGTGTCCTGCAATTAAAACTATCATGAAGTTCTACTATATTCTTCATAGTTGCTAATGAAGGATGTCCCAGCCTCATATGACACAGGCTGTTCCTTCCTGCATTCTCTACCGCATGTACTGCCTTTATTCCTTTAACTAGTTCATCATCATCTGAACCACTTTTCAGCACATACAATCCTTCATTCTCCTTACCAATCCCCTTCACCCTGCCACTATAAAGGTCCTGAAATACAACAAAATCAGGGAAAAACTGCACAGAACAGGACAACTATCTGGTTAGTTTTAACACTGATAGCAAGTTGAATTTAAAGTCAGGCACATAAAGCACATTGGTAATGGTCTCCCCATTAAACAATTTTGCAATACCAACATGTGTAATATCTGCTTGTCCTCCTGTTGGCAAGTGAACTCTATCTTTACTTGTTTTGATAGTGTGTTTACTTTCACTCAACAAATCTAAGCTAGAGGTGATGTGGTGAGTACCTCCTGAATCTACAATCCATTCCCTTTGTTGTTTGAAATTAGACATTAGACAAGTGACAATACCGGCCATGTTGGCTTGATGATCTCCAGACTCCTTGTTTAACAAACTCAGGATTTGATTGTATTGTTCAGGTGTGAAGAACAATCCCTTGTGCCCTGCTACCCTGTGATTGTCTTCATCATTTTGAGCAATTGATGGTGCTGCATCTGCACTATTAGCAGCAGCTAAGGTTTCCTTCCTCCATCCTTCATGAGATCCACCTCCAAGAGGCTTCCAACCATCAGAATTACCAGCACCAAACCTCTTCCTTTGCTTGAAATCAGATGGATAGCCTACTCTCTTATAGCAGTTTTCCCTAATGTGACCTTTCATCTTGCAGCAGTCACAGTATAAAATTATTTTTTGCCTTTGAATCCTTGGCCTCGCCCTGCCTGCATAATCAAGGGATCAATTTTGTTTGTTACAGCATTAGCGTTAATAACTTGTTGGCTTTCATCCTGAATGATCATAGCATAGGCCTGATTTAGAGTTGGTTCATAAGATTTCATAAGGATTTGTCGCCTGGCTTGGTCATATGAGTCATTCAAACCACTAAGAAACTGCATTACTCTTTGTCTATGAAGATACTCTACATGCTCCTTAGACTTTGGACAACCACAGTTAGGGGATGGTATCATCACATCATATTCATGCCATAATTCCTTCAGTTTCGAGAAGTAAGCAGAAACACAACTAGATCCTTGTAACAGAGTAGCTATTTCTCTGTGCAATTGAAATATACGAACTCAATTGATCTTGTCAAACCTCTCTCTCAAATCTTCCCAAACTAAGTGTGCATTGGATGCATACACAATTCCACCTAGGAGTTCTTCAGACACTGTGTTCATGATCCATGACAAAACGATTGCATTGCAGGTCTCCCATTGCTCATGCAGCTCCTTTTGAAAGGTCTCCATTTTGCATGTGCCTGTTACGAACCCTAGTTTCTTCTTCCCCAGTAATGCAATGCGCATAGATTTGCTCCAAAGACCATAGTTCTCCGATCCTGTAAGCTTTACAGGAATTAAGATTGATCCTGGAGTGTCCCTGGGCCTACATACGGTGGATGTGTATAATCAATTTTTAGTTCTGCCATTGTTGACAATTTGAAGAAATATCAAGCTTCGATGCAATCCATTAGTGAATCGATACACATGAAGTAGCAGAAATTATGTAGCGAATTCTTCTGGTCTCGACCGCTCTGATACCATGTTCAAATGTGAGCCCAGCTGGTGAAGCTCGAAGCTCCTTCAATGGAAGCAGGAAGAACTAAGAGAGAAGATCAGAATTGGGGAATGTAAAGACTATATTAACTGAATGTGTTAATCTCTATATATACAATTGAGTTTCCTAATCTTCTCCACTAACTATCAAAATGACAGCTAAGCTACAGCTGGAAATAATTTTTAGCACTAACAACTAACAACCACTACTAACTGACTGAATACAAGGCCACGTAAGACTGCACATATATGTGCATATCAATAATCGTATTGTTACTTTAACTACAATGTTTGTTTTGATTGTTACTTAAATTTTATTGTATCGTATCGTTAAATCTATCGTTACGTAACGATAAAATGTGCCACTTTATGTAACGACTGATTTGGTGTGGTCGCGTCGTTTGCTTGTTTTTTTCTCTCAATTTCACCCTTTATTATTATTAAATAATTTTATTTTATCATTTACCCTACCTTTTTATATACCATATCATAATTTTTCTTTATAATATTGTAAGTTTATTCATCATATTACTAATGCGTGATGTCATGAAACGAAGGCAAAACGACACGATCCATCCAAACATTGTATTCATCAAACGATACAGTACAATACAATACAATACGATACGATACATTATGAAACGATATGTAACAACCATCCAAACAGGCTGTTAATAATATATAGATAGATTATGCAATGCAATTGTAAATTTATTACCTATTTGTAGGTTATTTTCACAAATCAGATTTGATAACAATTTTGAAGATTCGGGAACTAATAGCATATAATAGAAGAAATTATAAATAATTATTTGTAGGAAGAGAATTAATAATCCAAAAAAGATGCAGATAAATTGCTTTAGTGTGAAAAAAGAAGATAATTTGAAATGTTACGAGACATTACACAAAGAAAAGATCAAAAACAAAAAAATTCAATAAATTTTTTGAAAAGTTACAACATAATTTATATATATGATATCTTTAATTTTAATAGGATGGTAAAAATTAGAAACAAAAATGAAAAGAAAAAACTTAAATTAGTAAGGGATAATTTGAAAAATATAAATTTATCGTGAAGATAGTTTTGCCTTGAATAAATTAATTTTCTGCTTTTGGTTCTGCTTCTTGGAAGAAGCTAGAATTTTCTGTTTTTTTCCAAAAGCAGAAAAACTGTTTCTGCTGCTGACAAAAAGTACTTTTCTATATTGGCCAAACAAATCAACTTTTTAGAAAGTACTTTTTTTAGGAAAAAAAGTTTTTTTTTTTTTTAATCTCCGAGAAGCTTGGCCAAATATGCTCTTAGTTTACTGACTCTCTAACTACTCAAAGGGGAAAACAGAAAAACATCTTCTATAGACCAAAGTTTTTTCCTTTTCTTCTTTTCTCCCAGTGTACCACATCGCAATTAACAATCTTTTTTTGTAAATTTGTGAAGAAAAAAAGAAAGATATTGTTATAGTAAGAAAGAATTTATTTTAAAATTTTATCTTAGATTTTATAACTACAAAAATATTATCCTCGTTTAAGATCACATTTTCATTATCTTTACATAAATGAGGTTCGCATTCACATAAAATTAAATAGAGGGAGTGGTTGAAATCTGTGGTTTTCTCAGGTTTTTTTAACGTTGCTCGTCATTTATGGCGACCTTTTGTTTTTATCCCCCACGATTCACAAACCTTGTAGGTGCATATGCAAGGCGTAGAAAGAGAAAAAAATCAAGGAGCTATTCCATGCCGGGACACAAATAGTGAGTGAAAAATGGAGACTGCTCAAATCACAGTAACAGCATCTTGTGCTGCCATAATAATTACTGTAGTAGTGTGTCTATGGAGAGTGCTGAATTGGGTTTGGTTCAGACCAAAGAAGCTGGAAAAGCTACTGAGGAAACAAGGTCTCAAAGGCAATTCCTACAGGATTTTGTGCGGGGATATGAAGGAGCTTTCTGGTATGATTATGGAAGCTAACTCCAAACCCATGAATCTTTCTGATGATATAGCCCCAAGATTGGTCCCTTTCTTTCTTGACACCATCAAGAAATATGGTATGTTTCACTAATCCCTCATTAATTTTCTTTACTCATAACCACTCTTTTATTTTCTAACCATAGTAGTTTGTGCGCATTTCGTTTAGTTTCACGGTGAAAATAGTATGGACTAGCCCCTTTTTGGACCGGTAATAGAGAAATAGTCCGTGTTTGCAAAGTCGTTGCAAAATAACCATTATTTTTTGCAGAAATAAAATCCGGACAAAAATATCCTAGCTGAAACACGGAAAGTTCCAGCATAATATCATGTATTATGGAGTTCTTGCCTATAAACTTCAAGCATATTATGTTGGAACTCTTCAGCACATTATGAAATTTCAGCACATTATGCCGGAATCTCATATGTAAAAAATTTGAACTCCAGCATATTATGCTGGATTATTAAGGGTGTTTTTGTTCAGATTTTATCTTTTTTTTTTGATTTGCACCGGGTGTCTGAGTCTCTAAGAGCCTCGACTAATCCCGGGGGTGCACAGGCCCTCGGCAAGGAGTTTCCCGCAAGTGCACCATGGTTAATTCAGGTTTTACCAGAAATTGTTTGCACCCTGTGGGTTTCGAACTTGAGACCTTGAAAGGGAGCAAACCCCAAGACTCAAGTCTATTGCCACCAGGCCAACCCTGGAGGGTTTGTTAAGATTTTATCTTTATATGAAAAAGTGGCTAAATTTTAGTTACTTTTGAACTATGGCTATTTTTCAATTGCCAATTGTAAATCAGGCTATTTGTATTTTTTCCGAATTTCATGGGGTATCTGTATCAGGTAATAAATCACACAGCATTTTTGTCTCTGCTATTTGAACCTGAGACTGAGACTGCATCGTTCTCGATCCGCTTCATTAAGGCCAGAAACTTGGATGCTTTACTCATAACCACTTAGTTGACTGAAAAACTTATAAAATTGTCCAGCTGATCTAGATAAAGATCAGTTGTGTCAAGATATCAGTTTGTCCATCCCTCCACTAATTCTCCTTATCACATTCTCTGTCTTACTTGATGAAGACATGAAGTTGGATCTTAAATCCCCAAGGTATGGGGTTTAGTGAGTACAACTCACCTCAACTTTGTTCTTAGGCACTAAACTTAAAAGAAGATAAACAATTGCATGATTAACTGAACTCTGACCCTATGTAAGCTGGTACTGTGTTCCAAGTTATTTTCAATGACTTTTTAATCCCCCTGATCTGCAAATTAGTCATTGTATTAGGCATGACAAACGAAAGATTGAACAAGTTGAAAAATAAGTTCCAGAGTTGTCTAGCCATTGTGCACTGCAGAAAGAAATGATTGCTGCTCTCCTCGACCAGATTCAACAAGTAGCGCTTTCTTCAAATCATCATCCCCCTTCGCTGTAGATTACATTGGGTTAGGCGTGTCATCATGTGTAAGCAGCCACATGAAACATGCTAACTAATAGGTTGCTTTAGTTTTTCATAGTTGCTTCCAAGGCCAAGTATGATTGCGTCCGCGGACCTTGTTTAACTCTATGTAACATGAGCCAACTGAGAAGAATCCAATTATGTTGCATTTTCCACGTTAGCTGATCTTCTTCTTCTGCATTTAGGTTCACTATCTCTAAATCTTTTAACAAAAGAGCTATTCTTGATATTTCCTGATCAAAGCAAAGCCTCCTATTATTGACGCAGCAATTGCTTCCTTCCCAACATTGTTATACCAGTGAGTGCATTCAAAAGAGAAGCTATAAAGATGGCTGTAAGCCATCATAAGAGAAGTTTGACCAATTAAACCGGCCCTTATTTTAATTGCAAGGTTAGGTTTTGGAACATGGAACTTGAAGAAGTTGCATTGTGCCTTCTTCTGTCCTGCTCTCTCTTTTTAATCTTTCAAAAGCGCTGTTAGTTTCATTTTTATGTTGGATAGATATTCACCTTCAGTTGGAGTAGTTCATATGGAAACATCTGCTTGCAGGTAAAAAATCCTTTGTATGGTTAGGTCCAAACCCACTGGTTCTTATCATGGACCCTGAGCTTATAAAGGAAATATTCTGCAAATACTATCTGTATCAAAAGCCTCACGGAAATCCAGTTACCAAGCTATTGGTACAAGGACTAGTAAGCCTAGAGGAAGACAAATGGGCCAAACACAGAAAAATCATCAATCCTGCTTTCCATCTAGAGAAGTTAAAGGTTCGTAACTGCAGTAGATTCTATTTAAGTTGTCCTTTTTTTTTTTGAAACAACAATGTAATGTTGATTTTTTTTTTTGAGGTATTTGTTTGGGTTTTGGAACCATCTTTTGTTCCTGATTACAAAGTTGATACATTTTGAAGAACTGTCCGTTCATTGAGTTTTTTTTGTTAAACAGCATATGCTTCCAGCTTTTTGCTTGAGCTGCACTGAGATGCTGCGCAAATGGGAGGACATTTTTTCAGTTGAGGGGTCACATGAGATAGATGTATGGCCTCACCTTGAACAATTGAGTAGCGATGTGATCTCTCGGACAGCTTTTGGCAGTAACTTTGAAGAAGGTAAAAGGATATTTGAACTTCAGAAGGAACAGGCTCAGTATTTTGTAGAAGCTATACGCTCAGTTTATATCCCAGGCTGGAGGTAAATTGAGTTTCTTTAACGATAGTCATATTACTCCTATTCAAAGTTCATTGGGAAGTGCAACACGATTAACTCTCACTCTGATGTTTAATTATTTTGTTGATGCATATCGCTTTCCCTTTTTCAGATTACTTATTTATTAAACTATTTCACAGGTTTTTGCCAACAAAGAGGAATAGAAGAATGAAGGAAGTTGAAAAGGATGTTCAGGCCTTGATAAGAGGCATTATTGATAAAAGAGTGAAGGCAATGAAAGCAGGGAAGGCGAATAATGAGGACCTACTGGGTATATTGTTGGAATCTAATTTTACAGAATTTGAACAGTATAGACACAAGGATTCTGCGATGAGCATTGAAGAAGTCATTCAAGAATGCAAGTTATTCTATGTTGCTGGCCGAGAAACTACATCAGTGTTGCTTGTGTGGACTCTAATATTGTTGAGTAGGCATCAAGATTGGCAGAGCTGGGCCAGAGAAGAGGTGTTTCATGTCTTTGGTAATCAGAAACCAGATTTTGATGGATTGAATCATCTAAAAGTTGTAAGTGTCCTCGTTTGTTGGTTCAATTACTCAGCCATGGGATTTATGGCTGTTATTGCAATTAGATGGTGTTTTTATTTATTTATACCAAAAAGAAGAAAACCTAAAAAAAGAGATGGTTTCCACAAACGACACCCAATCTTCAATACCCAAAGGAATCTCATAAGTGAACCAAAAAGTAAAATGGATAAGAGGCCACTGCTCAACCATACAAAATTCATTTTTACGCCCTCAAAAGCTCTCCTACTTTTGCTCTCTCCAAATGACCCACATGAGTGCGAGATGAGTCACATTCAATGCCCTACGATTTCTTCTTCATTTTCCTCTGTTCCAGCTGAACATTAACTCCTTTACAGTGCCAGGCATCACCAATCCAACACCAAACCACCTCAGCATCTCCCACCATAACCTGATGATATAGAAGTAGATGTCCCACGTTAGCATTGCACGTGTAGCACCAACTCACATAAGTGACCTTCCTCTTTCTCAAATTTTCAGCTGTCAAAATCACCCCTTTTATTGCTAAGCAAGTGAAAAGACACACCTGCCTTGGTACATTAGGGATCCAAATCGAGTTACATGGAAAGTCAACCTCTTCCTTAACCAAGGGCTTCTCATAGTATGACTTTAACGAAAATATTTCATTGTTCCCCGCCTCCTCACTTCCATTCATCGCCGATATCCTGCGTTATGCTTTTTTTTGGAGCAAGTTAATCAAGTTTTGGAACTCTAGCACCTCCCAATCTTGCAGATTTCTTCTAAAACTCAAATCCTAGAAAATATCTCCACTTTGAGACCTTCAGACTTGATTAGACAAGAATTGCATTTTAATCTAATGCTTGATAGTGGACTAGATATAGCGTGTTTCCCTTAGGGAAATCAACTCTATATCCATGCTTTCTTGATGTTAGTGGAATCCATCCAGGTATGAGCAGGCGCAGATGCAGTATATGGGCAGTGGGTTCATCCACATCCATTGTTTCTGCTTAAACTCAAACAATTTATAGGAAAAAAATATAATTAAACTAAGTTCACTCTCATTTTCACAAAAGTATAATGAGTGCAGTAGTAAGCAACCTCCACTTCCAACCGAGAGGTTGTGAGTTCGAGTCTCTCCAAGAGCAAGGTGGAAAGTTTTTGGGGGGAAGGATGCTGAGGGTCTATTAAGGTCTGCGTACACACTACCCTTCCCAGACCCCACTAAGTGGGATTATACTGGGTTGTTGTTGTATAATGAGTGCAGTAGTACTGTTCAACCATGTACTTAAAACTCTAGATCCTCTTATGATCATTAGGGACAACTGCACACACACCCCCCCTCCCCCCCAAATAAAAAAAGAAAAGAAACGGAGATGAAATGTGGTTTTCTCATTTGCAGTCTGGTCCCGAGCTAAATGAGTATTTCACTAGGAATAGTTTGGGCACAAATCTGATGTCAAGTCTTTTTTCATGCTATATATAACTGATGGAGTATCTTTTGCTGCAGGTGACAATGATCTTGTATGAGTCTTTAAGGCTATACTCTCCAGTAGTGTCACTAATCCGGCGGCCTAATGAGGATGCTATATTAGGAGATGTATCTCTACCAGAAGGTGTGCTACTCTCATTACCAGTGATCTTATTACACCACGATGAAGAGATATGGGGTAAAGATGCAAAGAAGTTCAAGCCACAGAGATTCAGAGATGGAGTCTCAAGCGCAACAAAGGGTCAAGTCACTTATTTCCCATTTACTTGGGGTCCCAGAATATGCATTGGACAAAATTTTGCCATGTTAGAAGCAAAGACGGCTTTGGCTATGATCCTACAACGCTTCTCATTCGAACTGTCTCCATCTTATGCACATGCTCCTCAGTCCATACTTACTATGCAACCCCAACATGGTGCTCCACTAATTCTGCACAAAATATAGTTTGTTACTTTAAGCAGTGTCTTGTTATATGTCAGAGCGAGTCCAAAATGTTTAATTAAGGCTTGTAGAACTGCCAAATGGAACTTCATTTGCACTCGAGGGTTGTAGATTGTCGTAATTGGAATAGATTGTTTATTTTAGAGTTTTCCTTTTGCTTTTTTGCTTCAACAAATTCGGGGCCTGAATTAGGAGAAAGAAAATCAAGCGATTTTCAGATATGTCCGAGTATTTGCCGCAAGAAGTGCTGATTGAAATCTTTCTACGGCTTCCCATCAAGTCCATCATTCAGTGCACAAGTGTTTGTAAGTCATGGTATTCTCTTATTACTAGCCCTAATTTTATTTCCGTACACCTCAACAACCAAGATGATTACTTGCTAGTACGACATTGCTCTGGAAAACCAGTAAAAGAAATTTATGCTTTATTCTCTGACAATGAAAATTTTGATCAGTATGCCCAGTTTGATTTTCCATTTGAGTCTTACAGTCACTTTAATATTGTGGGCAGTTGTAATGGGCTTTTGTGCCTTTCCGACAACCTAAGTTGTTATAGGGATCTTTACTATATCTGGAACCCATCTATCAGAAAGACAGTAAAACTCCCCGAACCAATTTTTACATTTGAGACACATGGTCCCTTTGATCATACATTAGGGTTTGGGTTCGATAGTGTTACTGATGACTACAAGGTGGTAAGGATAGTACATATTGATACTGGGGATAATGTTGATAGGGTTCCACCTCATGTTGAACTTTATAAGTTGAGCACTGGTGTTTGGCATGACATTACTCCTGTTTCTCCATCTTATAAATTCTTTAGGCAGACACCAGGAATCTATGTGAATGGCGCTTGCCATTGGTTTGCTTCTCAACAGGTAAGATTTGGTAGATATATGATTGTTCTGTTTGATGTGCATGAGGAGACATTCTGGGAAATGATGGTGCCGGATTGTCTAAATAAGAAGTTTTTTGGTTTATGTGGTGAGGGTTTTGTCCTTTTTGTCTCAGACGAATCACTTAGTTTGGCTGAAAGTTCCTTTGCAAATGACAAAACGATTGATATTTGGATGATGAAAGAGTATGGTGACCCAGAATCATGGGTGAAACAGTCCAGCATCAATTTAAGCGATGTATCATTCAACGTTGGTGTTGTTGATGAAATTTTCTCGTTGTTAAATGGTGGTCGTCAGCGTCAGGTTGCTCATTTCTTGGCGAAGCCAATAGCTTCAAGGAAAAATGGTGAATTTTTGGGGAGAGCGGACAATGGACTCTTGGTTTCATATGATCCTGAAGCTGAAATAATTAAGAATCTTGGCATTCATAATGCTAACTGTTTAACTTATTGGAATGCACTTTATGTTAATACCTACAAAGCGAGCCTTATTTTACTTGGTAAACAGACAGATTATTCTGCTGGAGACACTTGTGAAGATTTATCCAGTTTATGCAAGAAGGAGGCTAAAGGTGGGAGGAAAGTTCATAAAGGAAACACTAAAAGAGGACTGCGTATTGTATCTCCCTAGCACATCAGTGGATTGATTGATGTACATGTCCAAAATGAAAGCAAAGAGTCTGGGCATGATAAAACAGAAGAACAGGCAAGTGCAGTTCCTAGTCCACTTGTAGCCCTTAGCTATGTTCTAGTTGATCTATACCCTGTGGCCGTATTGACAATTTCGCTATATGCATGACAAACATAATAGCTAATTCTATTTTTTGAGTTGGCATATTCTGTATGAGGCAAACACAAATCTAGAAACGATTCTTTTGCTCATACTATTTTTCAACTCCTTCAATCCTATAAAGTTTTGGAAAAAGTTCACTAAAGTTTAGGTGCTAATATTCTTAATATAATGCAGCTACTTCTTGTTTTAAAATTTAATAATTTCTTGCAACTTGACATTGTTTTTGCCGATTTTGGCTGACATTGGGGGCCTCCTTTAATTTATTGGAAGGTCAAAGTTTCTTGAAGGAGCTAGGAGTGCGTGGCAGTTTGTTATGCTCTTGGATATTAAAACTCTTTGATTAAAATAGTGGCTGTAAATCTAATGTCTTGACTACTATAGGTAGATGTTTTTGGGCTCATCATACTTCCAGACCTTGTGTTTTTGCAGCTATCTGGTGGTTACATTATCTGCCAAATTTCTATGTTGTAGTAGGCTTGGTAGCAATGATACCAAGGACCACTCTTATGAATAGAATTATGTTTTCTTGATGTTGATCATATGCCATGTCAGAATTTCTTCCTTCTGCAATTTTCTGATCTAAAAAGCAGGATGCGCTAATGCTTTGCTAGTTCTTTCATTTTCCTATTCACTTCTACGTCTTCATACTTGGAATTTACTAAATTTGTCTTAGCTGAAACCTTCATTTCTAGTTGACATCGACATCATTTGCATTTTGGGTTCCTTTGATATACTAGGAAGTGTTTGGAACCACTATTTGCCGAAGTATTTTATCTTCATGATAGAAAATGTTTTGGGTTGCTTTCTTTGTTAGGTAGCTCCCATAGCATAGTTCTTAATTGTCCTGGTAGAAAACTACTACAAAGTCTGAGCTATGGGAAAAGGGCTACATCAACTGCAATTTGAACTACCGAAAAGGGCTAAAAATACCCCAATCGTTTGGTAAATGGTTTATTTTTCTAAAATTGCATACAATGTTATCTTTCATTCTATAATTGTCCCGGCGACTAATGGAATATTGTGTGATCCTTCTTTTAATGTGCTGGCATTATTTCATTGGGACACGTGGCGCCTCAACCCGGATTGATTTCTGTCCGCCCCAATTTTTTGGACTAGTATCACTTCTCCTCATAACAAACATTCTTCTTCGTACGATGATTATCCCACAAAACCGAGACCCCTCTCTCACGCTCTATCTTTCACGTCCTTCCTTGAGTTCATTGTTATGACTAGTTTGGATTCAAAATCCAAAGAACATCGAATTAAAATCTAAGTTTGGGTGTGACAGAGCTGAAAATCGGTGCAGTTACTGTTACCCATTGTTGAAATCTGTTGTTTGAGCTTAGAAGTGAAGAACTAAGCTACTGGCTTCAGAAACTCGACGTAGCGGTCCACTGAAACTAGTCATTGTTATGACTAGTTTGGATTCAAAATCCAAAGAACATCGAATTAAAATCTAAGTTTGGGTGTGACAGAGCTGAAAATCGGTGCAGTTACTGTTACCCATTGTTGAAATCTGTTGTTTGAGCTTAGAAGTGAAGAACTAAGCTACTGGCTTCAGAAACTCGACGTAGCGGTCCACTGAAATTCGAAGTGTTGAGTTTTGGCTATTGATATCAGTTGGGTGTTGCCTTGAAGACTTAAAAATAGATTTGGTACTTGGGTACAACAACAACAACAACAACAACCCAGACCTTGCTCTTGGGGAGACTCGAACTCACAACCTCTTGGTTGGAAGTGGGGGTTGCTTACCATCAGAGCAACCCTCTTGTCTTAAGGATTTGGTACTTGGGTATGAAGATTAAATTAAGGATCCACTGAAGAGCTTCGAAGACCCATTTGGAGTGCAATTTTATTTTGATCTGAAAATTCATCATTGTGTCCATTTGCTATTGGAATCAGCTGGTTAATGTCCTTTGAGCATAAATACATCCATGCAAATAATTTTACTACTTAGACAAGTGCATATAAATAAAGGAACAAAAATATTCATGAGCACGAATCCTTTTCGTGAATTTCCCCATTTAATAGAAATTGAGCCCAAAAAAGCTTTCTTTTACCAAATTCACCCTTTCAAAAAATTTTAATGGTTATTTATACAATAAAATCGTCCCCAAAATAATAATCGACAAATATATATATTTTTTGTATATTAATGTATTTTTTTTTATAGAAGAATTAACCCAAATAGTTTTCTACCCAACTGCTTAGACTAGAAATAACTAGTGAAGGTATATATATATATATATATATATATATATATATATATGGGGTACATATAATCAATGCATAATCTATGTATATAACTAGAAAAAGTAAACAGTGAATATGTTCGGCTATATATATATATACATATATAGAGAGAGATATTTGACTAGCGGCTATTGTATGGGCAAAAATCCGATCTAAGAAGTCTAGTATAAAAAGACTATCGTGAAGACCGTAACTTACCATGGGTGGCTCGGCCGAGTATGACTAGAGCGAACCTTTGGAGAGTTCGCTAAGGACGAGATCGAGGACAAGCATAACAGGCCATGCTTGAGAATCGACGAGGCCGAAGTCATCCTTATGAAGCAAAGCTAACGAGCCGAGCAGCCAAGGCCAGAGTCGAACATTCGAATTGGCCAGAAATGGCTAGTTAGTAACATCATATTTTTTAGGAATATTCTGTAGAATATTTCCTGTAATTGTACTTTTAGTAGGCAAGGGATATGTCCTCATAATAACCACACCGAATGAAGCGTTCTTGGTTTCGAGTTGGTATATGGATGGGCCAATTCTTGGGGTCGTAATAGTGCATACGAAAGATTGATAGAGCTAGCGATGACAACGTTATTGTATCAACGCCATATAAAGAGGGAGAGAGATAGAGGGGGAGAAAGAGAGAGAGAGAGGAATTTGGACGGATAAGTTCTCTCTAGAAAGGTTGACTCTCAAATAGTTATAAACATTATCTTTTGACAAGATTGGATTGGCCGTTGATTCCAAATTTTCCCTTATCGGATCTGATAAAGTGCATGATATTCCCACGTTTGGTTATTATATATTCTTGTTAGAGAGAGAATCATCCACCTCATTGATTATTATGGTGAATCATTCTCTCTATTTATATTTATTGCCATTTGTCACATTTATTGTTTTACCCTCTTCCCCTCATTCATTCATAGCAATATCATCAAATACCACATTGAATATTACGCATAAAATGCGGTTCTTAGGGTACAACTATTCATCAACCTCAGATCCAGAGTTTATTATGTTTAACTAGAATTTACCTATTATCATTTATTTAATTAGTTTAGCAAAAAAAGACTTTCACACTTTTTGGTCAAACAATTTGACGCCGTCTGTGGGGAACTTTCTAGTTAAAATTTTAGTTTCTCCTAGATCTAAGAGAAATAACGCACAAAACTTTGCAAAATCTCGTATATCCTTGTTTGCACAAAATCGGACGTTACAGGCAATGGAGAAGAAAAGAGGAAAGCGGTAGCTGACATCACTACCAACCTCCTCCACACCATCAGCGAAATGAGAAATGAAGACATCACCGAACGCATCTCCTCGGCGAAGTAGTTCGCCGCCTCCCCCTGGAAGCATCACAACTTCACACGACATGGAGCCTCTACGTTCACAATGGAAGAGGCACCACCCGTAGTGAAAAGACTGCTTGAGGCATGGCTGATGAGTATGCTAACCAACATTCTCGACAAGCTAACTCGAAGGCCGAATAGAGAAGGCTAAGAAGCTCACATAACATCAACCCCCAACGAAAAGCACGCTACTGCCCTAACAGGTATCACTAACATTGTTAATGGTACAGGTAATGATGCCCTCACGTCCATATTGAGAAAAATGGTAGAGATGGAGAACGAGAACTAGTTGCTCCATGAGAAAATAAAAGAACATCAGGAAAGGGTAGATAAGATACCAGGCGCCCCAAAATTTCTACCGAAAAGGGACGCAGACTGGTTCGTAGAGCAACCATACATCGATGAGGCAACATCGCACGCCATACCCAAAACCTTCAAAATATCGCCGTACCTAAAAATATACGATGGCACTACAGACCCCGAGGACCACATGACCCACTACGTCACATCAGTAAAGGGCAATGGCCACACCAAAGAACAAGTGTCATACATATTACTGAAAAAGTTTGGCAAAATCCTCACCGAGTGAGCCCTAACTTAGTATTCAGAGTTACCTGCACGTTCGATATGGCCGATAAGTTTATAACAACACATGCCAAAGAAAAAAGATAGAGGCGAGAATGAACGACATATTCGCCATCAAACAATCACCCGGAGAGGGACTTAGGGACTTCCTCGCCCGATTCAACCGAATAAGGATGACCTTGCCAAATGTATAAGAAGGAATGGTAGTGGCGGCCTTCCAGAACGGGTTAAACAGAAATGGCTTCAGGTCAACCAGAAAACTATTAAGTCGCCTTATGAAATATCCCCCTACAACTTGGGACAAGATACATAATGCTTATTTCGCCGAAGTCCGAGCCGACGGAGATAATCTAAATGGGCCAATCCAACAGTTAACGTTGGTACAAGCCAAATCCAAAAGGGACAGAAGAGGCGACTATAGGAAGGATCAAGCGGGACCCTGGTTCGGTAGGGAAAGGCACCAACCTTATGGTCGAGGTGCTCTCATGCCGCCTCCCCACCATGACAAAGGACCGTCAAGACAACGAACAGGGACTCACTAAAGTGAGAAAGGTATGCTCCCTTTATTATCTGCTCACAATTTTTGTGTTTTCCTTTCAGAAATAGTTTACGCATTGGAGAAGCTCGGCCCAAAAGTAAAATGGACGCAGAAGATGAGATCCGATCCCAGCACCAGAAAGTCAAACGCCCTATGCGAATTCCATCAGGAGCGAGGTCATAGAACCGAAGACTGCATCACCTTAAGATAGGAGGTCACCAACATGCTCCATCAAGGGCACCTGAAAGAATTGATGAGCGACCGAGGGAAGGCCAATTTTGCGCGTGGACGGGAACATGACTAGGGTCCGCCCAAACCTCCCTCTCTATCTCGAACCATACAAATGATTATGGGAGGAAGCGATGATGTATCCAACAACAACGTAAAGTTCATCATCACCCACAAACTCAAAAGGTCAATCACTCACGAACGGTATGACGCACTCAAAGAAAGTATCATCCTTGATAAGTCAGATACCCGCGGTTTGGCTTTCCTTCATTACGATGCTCTTGTCATTACTTTACGTATCTTAGACACTGATGTAAAAAGTATTATGGTTGATGATGGAAGTGACGCGTGCATCATCCATCCACGAGTCCTCGCTCAAATGAAACTCGAGGATAGGATAGTACCCTACTGCATCACACTGATAGATTTTAACAATGCAGCTGAGCAGACCTCGGAAAAAATCACATTGCCCGTCCTGGCTATTGGCGTTGCGTTAGAAACCATGTTCCACCTCACGGATCAAGACACGACATGTAACACCATCATAGGTCGACCCTGGATCCACATCATGAAGGCCGTCCCCACGAGCTTATACCAAGTCGTCAAGTTTCCCACTCCATAGGGAATATTCAATATTCGAGGAGAACAACACACCACTAAGAATGTTATCGCATCACCCAAGACTGCATGCACACACAACAACTAAAAACTAAAACTAGAGAAGCGTAGCAATCAACATGGCCGAGGTCAAGCGAGAACAAACAGGATGTAATCAAAGATCACGAAGCCATGGAAGCTACGGGATCCACCATAGAGGACCTTGACCCCGTCCTACTTGATGATGAGGACCACAACAAAAAGGACTACATCCGTCACAAACTTTAAAATTTAGGTAACTTTTGTCAATTCCTAGCTAACAACAAAGATTTCTTCACTTTTCCCCATGCAGATATGCCGGGAATCCCAAAAGAGGTAGCAACCCACAAGCTGAACATCAATTTGCTTTATACTCCAGTAAGGAAAATAAGGCAAAAATTCAACTCCGTAATAAATGACGCAGTCTGGGAAGAGGTCGAAAAATTATAAGAAAATGGTTCGATCAGATAGTAAAAGTATCCTCGGTAGGTCTCCAACGTGGTCATGGTAAAAAAGAAGAACGAAAAATGACGGATGTGCATAGACTTCACCGACTTGAACAAAGCCTATCCAAAGGTGTTACGCCCTATGTTTTTGTACGTGAAAGTACGCCATAACTAAATTGATATAAGCTCGGAAATGAGATGTTACATTCCACATTTTTATACGTTGAAATTTCGTCGTAAGTTCGGGAAAGAGATTATTTTGAGATTATAAGCATTATGCTATTTCAACAAGCGATAAGTAAATTCGTGAAGGTGAGAGGGTAAGCAAATCGAAAAAGATGAATTTCGTCGAAGTTTCATAATTTGGATAAAATACGGTCCGAGCTATAATACCCGATATTTATGGACTAGTGCCATACATGGTATCAGATGACCGTGATTATAAGGTGTATAAAGTGTGTTAAAAGTGAGTGACATTTTAAGTAATTTGAGATAATTCCTAATAATATGGGTAATTGATTAATTATTAGATAGTGGAAATTATTAAGTTAATTAAGAGATTAGTGGTTAATTAATTATAATATTTGAATAAGCTTAATTAAGCCAATGTGGAAGCAATTGGAACAGGGATCAAGACTCAAAATATGACTCTTAAATTATATAACAAGGTCACACTTTTAAAGAGAATTTAGTGGCCAAATCATCATACCATGTGAGTCCCACACCTAAAGGCTTAAAAACCTTTCTAAACTCACTTTGTATCTCTACAAGGTGATGAAGGGTGCTTCAACAAGTTCATATAAGAACATATGTGACAGTAACGCGAGTTATCCAACAAGTTTAAGAAATCTACCTTATTAAGGTATGATTCTAAGTATGGTTATAAGTATGGCAAGAGACGGATTAAGATTCAATTCTGATATGCAACTCTAAGAGATTTGCAACGAAGCTATTCGGTGTAATCGCAACGAGATTTGCAATTCTAAGAGAGCACGGTACAATCTTTATTAAGAACATCATACAGATTTTTTCCTACTTCGACCCGCCTTTACATGTTGTCGCAATTGACGTATATTAGAGAGATTATCAAGAGAATCGTCTTAGGTATGTTAAGTCTATCCCTTCTTTCCTTTTGGCCTAATCTGTACGACACAAACGAAACGAGCAAATGCACAACTTCCATAAATAACTCTATTCATAGAAGTATTAGAAGTGCCTATGTTCTTGAATTCCAATATGTCTTATTTTTCTATCGTCTGTTCATGGGTCTCAGAAAATATGTAAGTTGATAAAGTTTACTTCATCATAATAATTAGAGGCATAATGATCTTATGATGTTCTGAGAGATTTTATTGACGTACTTTCTCATACATTGTATTCATTTATATATGTATATTGACCCAAGACTAGATGGCGTTATATACGTATATATATGTATATAATATATATATGGGATATGGAAAAAAGGTTACAACGTTATATACGCACCGCATCGTGATCAACTGGTATACGTAGATGATTTTGCCCACAGTGGCCGAGATGATATGATGGGATGCCCTCAGAGGCTTGATGATGTTATAAGCACATGTACCTATGCACGACATGACATTTATACGCATATGCATGGCATTATACATATTAATGATTCACAGAGTTATTCAGCCTTACATGTCGAGTCTTTTACTCCATGTTTCTCTCATGTCTATTATTTTATAATTTTCATTCCTTACATACTCGGTACATTATTCGTACTGACGTCTCTTTTGCCTCGGGACACTGTGTTTCATGCATGTAGGTCTTGATAGACAGGTCGAGAGTCCTCCAAGTGGTCTCTCAGCTCAGCGGAAGATGTTGGTGTGCTCCATATGCTCTGAAGTTGCTTATTTGGTCAGTAAGATTTGGACATATATTGTGTAGTATGGCAGGGCCTTGTCCCGACTTTTATAGTATTTATCTACTCTTGGAGTCTTGTAGACATATGTCATGTACGTAAAAGAATGTATGGCCGTGTCGACCTATGTTTAGTGTACGAGTGGTCATTTTGGTCTTATAGGCCTGTATGTCTTATGTATAAGTTGGTATTACATGTTTTATTCTAGTTATCCTACGGTAGGCCTTCCATATCATTTACCTATGATAGCATGATACGAAAAGATACATTATATTAATACTCGGTTGAGTAAGGTACCGGGTGCCCGTCGCGGCCTATCGGTTTGGGTCGTGATAAAAGTGGTATCAGAGCAGTTCTGTCTACGGAGTCTACAAGCCGTGTCTAGTAGAGTCTTGTTTATGGGTGTGTTGTGCACCACACTTATAAGCAGGAGGCTACAGGGCATTTAGGACTGTCACTTTTTCTTCTTACTCTAGATCGTGTGGTAGAGCTCACTTGTAAGAATTCAAACTCCTAAATTTTATTTTTATTCGTATTAAGACGATACCTACACCCAGAAAGATGGTTGGTAAGAGATATAGTTGTGGAAGAGTTGAGTTAGAGGAACTCGATTTTGCATTATGCTTATGATGAGTAAATGTGAGGTCTTCTGCAGATCATACGTGTAAAAAAATGTGTAAGGTTATTGATAAGGAGCTTTAAGGCAAGAATATTTATTCACTCTTACGGTAAAAAGGAATAAGAGAATTGGAAGGTAGCAAGTTTCAGCAAGTAAAATATGCAAGGTAAAGAAGGGTACGACATACCTAGTTAATGAATATTATCATTATTTACCATTCAGGAAGTGAGATATAAGCATTTTAAGTTACCTTCAACAGTAATAGATATATGTACAGTCGGCCACACCGATCTCAGTTATGCCATAAGGCAGCTAACAGATATGGTTTGAGAAAATGACAGGATATCAGGATCCGGCTGGGGTTAGAGTAACCCAAAATGGTGAATGGATTATTTGTGTTAGTTGACATTTCTGAAGGATATTACGAAGGTGCTAAATATCTCTTTGTGAGACACCCAGATGGTGCACTCTAAAATAGTACATCTAGATATGAATACTACAAAAATAGGCACTGGAAGACTGGAAAAGATAAATATTACCTTAGTATGGCTACCGTCCCTAGTAGAGAGAAAATGTTAGGCAACTCCAAGAACCAGCAGATGGAGCAAGGGGAGCAAAAAGCAAAAGAATGTCTTGATAAAGTTTTCAGAATAAAGCGATAGATAGAAATGTTAGCATTGAAATAAAAAGATAGATAATGAAGCATTATGAGTAAGATTTGATACAAGGATGACAACGATAGATAAAAAAGAGTAACAATATTACATAGTCTATAGTCAAGTAAATGAAGGGACGAGGGGTGACAAGCCTTGAGACAACAAAAGAGTATAGGACATAAAGTCGTAACCTCATTTCGAGAAATAAGTTCGTGACTCTAACGTGATTACTAGAAGAAAAAGTTAGACCCCAGAGTAATAAAAATCAATATGGACTGGTGAGAAAGATAAACTAAACATGAATTAGGGACTGAGTAATTTTTGATAATAGTCAGCATCATGAGAATTTCAGATTTCATTCTGGCAATAATAGAATAGACAACAGAAGAATATTCATGAGAAATCTGGAGAATGGTCATTCAGGAAGACGCTTCCCTAAAGCAAGCAACGTGAGCAAAGTTAAGCTTAAGGGACTGTATGTGCCAGTTATACTAAGTGTCACCCTCGTGAGTAAGGAATTTTGTTATCTGGTATATGAGGATTATTGCAAGGCGAGTAAGGGTCATCGATGATGTGAAAAGACGCCAAAAATGAAGAAGTAAAACATCTATATATGGATCGTCGTAGCTCTAAATCTTAGTACTCCCCCAAAAGGGGGGAATATGGAGTGATGTGACATTAAGTCAGAATTAAGTGGTTCTAGTATCTAAGGAATGGTAAAGGAAAAATGAGATTGCACTTATCCAAACCTTGCAAATAGGGGTGTTCATAAAAACTCAAAAAATCGAACGAAACCGAAAACTAAACCAAACCGACCAAAAAAAACCGATACTTTTTGGTTTGGTTTGGTTTTGGTTTTGAATTTTAAAAACCGATCAAATTTGGTTTGGTTTTGGTTTTAATCAGAAAAAAACCGAACCAAACCGACTATAGGAGTAGCTATTTCAAAATTATTATTAACCTATATATATGTATATTTTAATATAAAGTTTCAAAACTTTTATGGTAAATGTTAATAGTTTGCACTTTTAGTATAATTCTTTACCTTTACATTCTAGTTTGATTGGTAGTTTTCTTTTGTTAAGTGTAAGAATCCATTTCATGTTAAAAATAATATATTTTTAGTTGAGTCCTTAAATTATTCATCACTATTTGATTCAATTATCATCAATATATCTTGGTAAATAATAGATTTCTCAAAGGGCAATTGGTTTGATAGTGTTACGTTAAAAATGTGGTCGCCAAAATATGTGTTTGGTAGTGTATGTCTTATATTTAAGTAAAAACCAACAAATAACCGAAAAAATCGAAAAACGGACAAAATCCGACATAAACCGAATTGAGAAAAAATTCACTTAATTGGTTTGGTTTGGTTCTAATATTTGAAAAACTGACTTACTTGGTTTGGTTTCCTTTTAGGGAAAAACCAATCCAAACCGAACCATGAACACCCTTACAGTAAATATGCTAAGATTTTAGAAAATTATGCAAACACGACGTCAAGGAGATGAAGTAAGGGTTCTTTCCCGAGATGTTATTGATAGATAAGGAGCTAGTGCGGGACATAAGTTAAGACAAAGGAATAGCCCAAAAAAGATTACTTGGAATATTGATATAAGAATGGGCCAATGGGCAGTTAGTATTTGATTTAGGGTGTAGTTATGGCTGGACAAGAGGATAGAGACAATCAACAGATCATGCAAGATAAACATAGTGAACCTCAACATGGGGAATTCCATCTCACGGATATGACATTATGACCGTTGAGAAATATTCAGATAGGAGTTGGGGTTGTAAAAGGGACCGTATGAGTGTTACGGAAATAAAACAAATTCCCATTAGGAAGACAGTCAAAACTTTAATTCAGAAGCAACCATACGAGCACATGAGTGTGGACATAAGTTACTAAGGATGAATACAGGCGAGTACGAACAACAAAAATTCTATCGAGAATACGATGTAATAAGCTCGCAGCTTTAGAAGAGTCAGAGGGTCTGTGACGACCCAACCCGTCGTCTCATGCGTTACTGCTTTGTTTCCCTCGTTTTATGCTCCTCATATTTCATTATCGGTATGTGATGTGTGAGAGTTTATTTGGAATGATTTTGATAAGAAATGAGACACTTAGTCTCTTTAAGGAAGACTTGTCTTGGAAAAGTCAACCGGATGTTGACTTATGAGTTAGAGGGTCGGATGGGATTTCCGGTAATTTGGTTAGCTCTGGGAAGTGATTTGTGAATTAGACGTGCAGTCGGAATTGATTTTGGAGGCCCGGTGTAGAATTTGGCTTGAATTGGCGAAGTTAGTATTTCGGCGAATTCCGGTCGATGGATGAGAATTTGATCCGAGGGTCGGAATGGAATTCCGAGAGTTGTTGTAGTTTAGTTAAGTGATTTTGGATGTGTGTGAAAATTCTCAGGTCATTCGGACATCATTTGGTTGGATTTTTGATCGAAAGTGCATTTCGGAAGTTCTTGAAGAACTTAGGCCTTGATTTAATGATATTTGAGGATTTTCATGTTAACGATAATGTTTTGATGGTTCGAGCAAGTTTGAATAAGGTAATAGAACATGTCTGTGCTTTTGATTGAGGTCCCAGGGGCCTCTGGGTGATTTCGGATGGCTAACGGGATGAAATTTAGAGTTTAAGGATTTGCTGAAGGATTGAAATCTGGTATTTCCGCTTCTGCGGAAATGGACCGCAGAAGCGGTTCCGTAGAAGCGGGTGAAGGATCGAAAAAGCGGTCTGAGGCTGAGTTGGGAAGTTTCGCAGAAGCGGAATTGGTTTCGCTTAAGCGAGTCCGCAGAAATGGGTAAGTGGTCGCAGAAGCGAAAGGAGGGGGCTTGGGAGGTTCCGCAGAAGCAGAACATTGTTCGCAAATGCGAGTCCGCAGAAGCAGACTATTAACCGCAGAAGCGGTCCTGGGTGAACCGCAGAAGCGGAGTTCGAGTCGCAAAAGCAGGGAGGGGCTTTTAAGTGTGAACCGCATAAGCAGATTTTTGGCCGCAGAAGCGGTCCCGCATAAACGGAAGCGGGACCGCAGAAGCGAAAGTTCCTGTGGACAGAAGGGTTTTAAATGTCATATTTCATCCATGAGCAAGAGGAAGTTTCCACCATTTTTGAACGACTTGGAGAGATTTGGGCGAGAATTTTCGAGGGTTTCGACTGAGAATCGATTGGAGATAAGTTCCTTGGCCTAATTATTCAAGATTTATGTTATTTAACATGGAAATTGGTTGAAATTCATTAAAAAGGGGTAAAGCTAGGGCTTGAATTTTGATATTTCAAATTGGGATTTGATAGGTCATTTGAGCTCGGATTTGGTAGTTCTTTGTATGTATGGACTCGTGGCGAGACGAGGAATCCGGTAATGTGAGTTTTGTAATTTTTCAAGAAGCGGGTCCGGGGCTCGGGTTTTGCTAGTTTCTAGATTTTCGCTATATTTTGATTGTTTTCGATTGGGTATTATCCCATTTGCATATTGTGATGTATTCGCTCTGATTTTGGATAGATTTGACGCACGTGGAGGCTGGTTTGAGGGGCAAAGGCATCAAGAGCTAGAGATTTCACTGGTTCGAGGTGAGTAATACTTTTAAATTATATCCTGAGGGTTTGAAACCCCGGATTTGCACATCATAGTGCTGTATTGAGGTGACTTGTATGCCGGATATGAGCGTGGGGTAGAGCACCGTTGGGGATTGTGAATCGGTCCGTCCCTGTTGTTGATTTTACTGCGTATTTGACTAAAACTACTTCTTATCATTATAAATTGGGTTGATTGGCATGTTTGGGCTTCGTGCCGACTTGTAGAATCCTTCGAGGATTGATATTACTGTGTTAGCATATTTTTGCATATCATTTGGTCTCAGTCCAAGGTTTTAAATACTGTTTTGCAAACTCAGCCATACTTCTAAGTTTTGAAAACTGAAATGATATTTTAAATGATATTTCGGGCTGAGAACTACTGTTTTATAAATGCCCAAGGGGCTTATGATGTTTTTTTTCTGGACTGAGCATGGATCGGGCTGCGCGCCACAGCAGTATTATATTGATTATGGGTGGCTCGGGCTGCACGCCACATCGGTGTTATACTGATTATGGGTGGCTCGGGCTGCGCGCCGCAGCAGTGTTACATTGATAATGATGCCAAGTGCCTGGATGATTATACTGATATTGATATGAGGCTGTGAGCCTAGATTTGATGCCACGAGATGGCTTGTTATTGTGCTTGGGCTGTAGGAGCCCCTCCGGAGTCTGTACACACCCCAGTGAGCGCCGTCGACATCAAATGGATCGGATAGCACACCGCAGTGGGTACCAAAGTTTACCGTCATATGCATTGCATTGCATTCATGCATTTGTTCATTATTTGTTATCTGTGATATTTCTGGAGATATTTATTTGCTTTTGCTGGTGCTATCTGATCATTGAGTGTTGAGGCCCGAGTGGCTGACCAGGAACGAGGATATTGCCCGAGTGGCAGATTTCTGTGCATAGTGTCACAAATTATTTTGAAAGTACTTTTGGCAACTGTTGAAAAGATCATTTTCAAAAAAGGTTTTAACTGAGCCTAGATGTTTTCCAAAAGATTTCACGGTTTTACCGTTTTATAAAAAGGGTTGTACTGTTCTATATAGCATGATGGAGTACCTTACGTGATTTCTTGCTTTCAGCTATTATTTACTCTTATTACCACTGAGTTGGAAGTACTCACTTTACTCCCTGCACCTCGCGTGCAGTTGCAGGTATTGTTCTCTCGATAGCGGGTTATTAGCGGACCGAAGGCCTTACTATGGTGGTTGAGCAAGGTGACCGCCAGCGTTCGCGGCACCACACTTCATCTTTGAATTTCGGTTCTTATCTTGTATATATAAATTATTGGCCCTATAGTAGTGTTCCTACTCCTTAGATTCTCGTGACTTGTGACACCCCGATCGGGTTGTGCTGAGTGACAAATATCAGTTATAAATGCTAATAAGTCGTATTATTTGTTCATTTATAGTTACAAATTGTTAAATAAGGCATTGTTGTTCTGTTGGCTGGCCTTGTCTTCACGAGAGGCGCCATCACGACCGAGTTTGGGAATTGGGTCGTGACAAGTTGGTATCAGAGCCTAGGTTACTAGGTCTCACGAGTCATGAGCAGGTTTAGTAGAGTCTCGCAGATCGGTAC
>MU732288.1:6230-42895 GCA_026770625.1 Nicotiana glauca
TATAATATAATATGTGGAACCTATGGACGGGCTATGAAACGCATAGGTTTATAATATAGTATGTGGGACCTATGGACGGGTTATGAAAGGCATAGGTGTATAATATAATATGTGGAACCCATGAACGGGCTATGAAACACATAGGTGTATAATATAATATGTGGAACCTATGGACGGGCTATGAAACGCATAGGTGTATAATATAATATGTGGGACCTATGGACGGGCTATGAAACGCATAGGTATATAATATAGTATGTGGAACCTATGGACGGGCTATGAAGCGCATAGGTGTATAATATAATACGATGTGTGAACCCTATGGACGGGCTATGAAACACATAAGTGTATAATATGATATGTGAACTCAATGGACGGACTATAAAACACAACCTATAGGTATGGAAATTTATGTGAAAGCTATGTGATCCCTTTTAATTTATAATGTTTCGATCATTTAAAGTGTTTGAGTTTCACTTGTTATTTTTTTATTCTTGTTTGATAGTTCTTTCTAATTAGATGATGTTTAGTTATACATACTAGTGCTATTCAATGACATTAATGTCCCTTTTGCCGGGGGCGCTACATTCGTATTATGATTGTTGGTGGGTCCATAGCAGGTTGGTCGCAGCCAATGACGCATCTTCCCTTCAGCTGAGTTGGTGAGCCCCACTTCATTTCGAGGCCCTGTACAATTGTTTATCATGTACTTTGTATTTAGAGGTATAGCCGGAGCCTTGTTGCCGGCATTTCCACATTATTCTTCAGTTATATTTAGAGGCTCTGTAGGCAGGTTGTGGGTGGTGTTTGGTAGGGAATTAAAGTAAAAATATTGATGTTTTACAAAGATTTATAAATTTGCAATATCTTGATAATTATGGTTTAAGCTTCTAATGGAAATAAAGTGGAAGTTGTTCATAAAATACTTACTAAGTATGATCAATGGAGTCCATCTCCTATTTATTCATGAATTAGTTTGGGTAGAATGAAATATAACAGGCTTGCTCAGTCGGGTTTACTCGGTTGAGCGCCGGTCGCGCTCCTCGGATTTCGGGGTGTGAAAGATCGCATAGAAGGATTTTGAAAGGATGTTGAATTTGTTCAATGCGATCGCATATAGCTGGTTGTGATCGCACAATGTTAGGTGTTGATGCATTGCGATCGCAAAGCATATGTTGCGATCGCATAGGGTATTTTTGAGGGCAGGAAATTTTGTGCTATGCGATCGCAGAGGTTGAGATGCGATCGCATAGAGTTAGCTACAGTGATCTGGGCAAAATATTAAAAATATTTCATCCACGATTTTGGGTCATTTTTCCTCCATTGTTGGACTTTTTGAGAGTTTTTGAAGGAAAATGAAGAGGGATTCAAGGAGAATCAATTGGAAGTAAGATTTTTGAACTTAAAACTCGTTCATATTGTGAAATCCATCTAGAAATTCATGGAAATTAAGCCTAAAATTGAAGAACTAGGGCTTGAGAATTTGAAATTTGATTTGGGCATTTGATAGGTCATTTGAGCTCGGATTTGAGAGTTCTTGGTATGTTGAACTCGTGGCGAGATAAGGAATCCGGTGATGTTAATTTCCTAATTTTTTGAGAAGTAGGCTCGGGGCTCGGGTTTTGCTAATTTCGAGATTCTTAATATTTTTCGATTGTTTTCGATTGGGTATTGTTCCCTTAGCATATTGTGATATATTCGCTCTGATTTTGGTTAGATTCGACGCGCGTGGAGGCCGGTTTGAGGGGCAAAGGCGCCGCGAGCTAGAGATTTCACCGGTTCGAAGTGAGTAATGATTGTAAATAATATCCTGAGGGTTTGAAACCCCGGATTGCACATCGTAGTGCTATATTGAGGTGACTTGCACGCCGGATAGTGGGCGTGGGGTAGAGCACCGCTGGGGATTGTGACTTGGTCCGTCCCGATTGATTAATTTACCGTGTATTTGACTAGAATTTATTTGTTATCACGGATGTTTGGGCTGATTGCCATATTTGGGCTTCGTGCCAATTATTTGAACCCTTCGGGGATTTGTTTTCACTATTTTCCTCATTATTTTGACTTATTACTTGAACTCAGTCATATTGTTTCTCCACTGCTTTATAACTCAGCCACTTTTACTCAGATTGAGTCTTAAATGATAATTTAAATAATCATTTGGTCTGAGGACTACTGTTTTACTAGTGCCCGAGGGGCTTGTGATGATATTCTAACTGAGTGGGGCCGAGGGCCAGGTGGGAGAATACACTGAGGGATGTGAGGCCTAGGGCCTGGATGTGAGGATTATATATATGGATCGGGCTGCACGCCGCAGTAGTATATTTTATATGGATCGGGCTGCACGCTGCAGTAATATATTATATATGGATCGGACTGCACGCCGCAGTAGTATATTATATTGGATCGGACTGCACGCCGCAGTAGTATCTTATATTGGATCGGACTGCACGCCGCATTAGTATATTATATTGGATCGGACTGCACGACACAGTAGTATGTATATATTGGATCGGACTGCACACCGCAGTGATATAGCGCTTGGGCTGTAGGAGCCCCTCCAGAGTCTGCACCCCCACAGTGAGTGCAGGTACCCATATGGATCGGGCTGCACGCCATAGCGAGCTATGGATCGGGCTGCACGTCGCAGCAATATATGGATCAGGCTGCACACCGCAACGGTTACTATGTGATATTGTTCTGAGAGTGATCTGAGAGAGAGAGCCCGAGGGGCTGAGAGTGTTGTTGAGAGTGAGCCCGATGAGCTGGTTCAATTTGAGATATTGCCGGAGGGGCGAACTTTTACGAGCACATTTTGCGTACTTCTTTGCCTTTTACCTGTTATACTGTGGTAGTTGTGCCCGAGGGGCGGATTTTTTGTGCTAATCAGCACTAATTATTTTGAAACCGTTTTTGTGATTATTGAAAAGACCATTTTCTAAAGAGATTTGAACTGAGCCAAGACATTTCTAAAGATTTCACCGATTTCATTATTTTTCTCAGAAATTGTACCCGGCTTCTGTATAACATTTTGGTTGCTTTACGTGATTTCTTGCTGCTCAGTTATTATTTACTTTTATTACTCACTGAGTTGGAGTACTCACTTTACTCCCCGCACCTCACGTGCAGATGCAGGTATTGTTCACCCGATAACGGGTTTTGAGCAGGTTGAAGGTATTGCTATTGTAGCTGAGCAGAGTGACCGCCAGCGTTCGCAGCACCGGATTAGTTCTTTTGGTTCTAAATTTTTATTCTGTTTATTGTTGGCTCTGTAGCTGTATTTAGACTTCTCTAGATGCTCGTGACTTGTGACACCCCGATCGGGCTGTATTGGGTTGTAATTACATTAATTAATATCATTAATTCATATTCGAACTGTTATATAACTGATTAACTGCTTTAAGGTGGTGTTCTGAAATGGTCTGCCTGGCCTTGTCTTCACGAGAGGTGCCATCACGACCGGAGCGGGGTTTGGGTCGTCACACATGGATCATTAAGAAAGCGACAACTGGAGTGATGCATTTAAAGAGGCACGACTCATAATAGGTACGAGCAAACCACTCACGAGATAAAAAGGTATGGTCGCTCAAGTCTGAATTGCTATATGAAGAGACACCAGCATAATGAATCAAGACAGTAAAGAAGAAAGATTCATGAATCGCTAATTAATGTGCATGAATGATCATAGACGTTACAGAATCATCATAAACAGTTACGATTGCCAATTATAATGTCTCATTAATATTATTAATAATATTCATAATGACTCAATCATAAAAGTGAAGAGACGTTGTACTTATAGATCTCTCTCTCTCTCTCTCTCTCTCTCTCTCTCTATATATATATATATATATATATATATATATATATATAAAAGAGGGAATAGAGAAGGTGAATTGGCACCTCTCTTTGGCCAAGTATCCTAATTATGTTTTTTCTCCTTTTTTGGCTTTTCCTCCTTCATTCTTTTCATATAATTTTTTTAATAATTGAAAATTGATCGTTTTCTAATCAATTTATTACATCTCATTATATATATTTTTTTCAGTTACAGAAAGCCTCTCATTTATTTGCTTTATGAATATTATGAATTGAGTTGCGGCAGCTTAAGAGACACAAGATATGTGAATGGCATTATTATTATACAACATAACGAATGCTTAATCTCTAATATATTAATTTCATATTTATGTTGTTCACATTAGTTACAAAAAGCCTCTCACCTATTTGATCTCCCTACTAAAATAAAATCCCTCCCACTTACCTATGCTTAAATCTACATTGCTTCATCCATCTATATATAAGATTAGCAGTTGTGTGGTTGTGGCAAAGGCTTCGAGGAGAAAGAACATATTTTCTCCCTTTTTGAAATAGAAATTATGCTGATCTGGTTCTCATTCCTGCTTGCTTCTCTTTGTTTATGTAACGATCAAAATTGTATTTTTGTAATGTCTCGTATTTAGCATCCTTGGAAAATATTATTAGTCCGAATATAATTCTGAAGGTTCAAATGGTAAAATTTGAGCTTGAGGACATTCGTCAAGAACTTTGCTCCATGTACCTGACTTGGGTATAAACTTATCTAGCACCTTACTTTATTTTTGTCTTATTTGCACTTATTTTATTCGTTTTCTCTATTTTTATTTTTTGGTATATGTAAAATGAGCCTACTATTTTTTGAAGGCGTTACTCATGCATGGTAATGACAAAATCTTTTCATATCGTCTTAACCTTTGTTAATACCCAAATAGTTGAAAAGTCATCCACTTTATTAATCTTGTATTATTGGACGTTAGAAACATCATCTTTTTAAAATTAGGCGTAATGGCTTCATTGCCGCTTAAACTTGTAGGGCTTTTGAAAGCCGACACATAAACTTTGAATTTTCTCATTTGAACACTCAAACTTGAAAAAATAAATACTAATAAACACATCCATCAGAGCGCGTATATCAATTGTGCTGACATGTACAACACATCATGCTAAGCTATTTATTACTTGCCATGTGTTATTTGTTGATCCTATTTTTAAATACAAAATGATAAAAAAAAAAAGTTACAAATACAAAAATAAAAAAAACACCTAAACATACTACCCAACCCCCCCCCCCCTTCTTCTTCGTTCACCATTTTACAAAATATGACATCTACCATTGTCAAGCAAATTCCCTACCAAAAACTCAAACAAGAAAACAACTATTTTGATGATGAAGAAGATACCGATTTAATACACATAAGAGAAAAGTAATTGGAAAAATTAGAAAAAAATCCTCTTCTGTCATTTACAACAAAGAAAAAATCTGGGATGACCAATTGATTTTCTGGGTTGGACCATTTATGGGAGCTTTGATAGCAGCAATATACCATCAGTTTGTATTGAGAGCTGGAGCTGTTAAAGCTTTGGGATCTTTCCGCAACAACCAAACCAACTAAGCAAAGTTACTCCACCACCCTCACAAATCAGAGACGAAGAAAATTGAGTTCACGAGTTCAAATTTTTCATGTCTAATTGTTTGATTCTATGTATAAGGAATGTATGAACCATTCTCTTTTTGTTCGTTTGGTACAGTTTAATCTTTAATGTTAGCATTGGATGTGTATTTAAAAAAAAGGCCAAAGAAAATAGACCATAACTAAAAAACAGAGAAAGGGGTGGAGACTAGAAAAAATTATTGAAGGGGAAGATGAAGGAAAAAAAAACAGACAAAAGGAGAGGGGAAGAGAAATTAGGATGATAAATAAAGAAAATTGGGTTGGAGTTTTGCTGGGAAGACCAAAGAAGTGGAAAAGTCTTTTTTTCTTTTTTTTATTCATTTTTATTTATATTTTATTCTAATTTTAATTTTTTTAAGTAAAAACAATACTATTCACGCGTCTTGGCAGCGTAATTTGCACGCAGTTTAGCCATGTCAGCTGAAGTGCTTCCACATAGGCATGGTCAACGGTCAAAAGTGTTTATTAGTACTCATTTTTTCAAGTTTGAGTGTTCAAATGGGAAAATTTAAATTTCGTGTATCGACTTTCAAAAGCCCTACAAGTTTAAGTGATCAGGAAGCCATTACGCCTTAAAATTACCAGCTAGCAACTAGGAGCATATTCAACAAGAACTAGGTAAAAATTTATCTGTTGTAGGTAAATTCTTGCCAAAGAACTATGTTCTGGGAAGTCAAAATTACCAGTTATATAAGAGCATATCCAGCAAGAATTATGTACTGTTTTTTCATTTTTTTTCTTCTTTTATTTTCAATTTACTTTATTTTAAAATTATCTAAGGTCTCTACAATTGTAACGACCCGACTGGTCGTTTTACATTTTAGAACCCCATTCCCTTAAATAAAACTTTCCGCACTTGCTTTAACTAATTTATGACTTGCGGGGACGAGTGGTTCGGAAGTTGAAAGAGTTTTGAGTAAGAATATGTCCATTTGCTTCTTTAAGTTTCTCTAAAAAGGCCAAGTTTGACTTCGGTCAACTTTCTTGAGAAACGAATTCGGATTTGTGATTTGACGATCCTGGAGAGTCTGTGGGAAAATATGGGACCTGGGTGTATGCCCGGAATCGAATTCCGAGGTCCCTAGCCCGAGTAATGAATTTTTCTGTAAAATTGTTAAATTGAAGTTTTAAAGATTTAAATAAACTAAGAAATTATTGTTTTCCTAGGTATCGGGCTCGGATTTTTGATTTCGAAACTTGGTACAGGTCCGGAATATCAGTTAAGACCTACCCGTGAAAGTTGGTGTAAATCCGAGTAGTTTAAGGGCGTTTTGACCTGTTGGAAGAAAACTTAGAACTTGAAGTTCAATGATTTCGTTCATTTGGTTTTGGGGTTTGATTCCTCGATTTAGCGTTGTTTTGAGTGTTTCGAGGGTTCGAGTAGGTCCGTCTCGTGATTTCGGATTTGTTGGTATGTTCGGACGGGGCTCCGGAGCCCCGAGTGTCAAACGAGCAAGGATCGAGTGAAGTTAGAAATTGAGGAAGGGCTGCAGCTTTTGCTGCTTCTGTCATAACCGCATCTGCAGTTATTGGACCGCGGATGCGGCCTTCTCATCGCAAAAGTGGAAGGGGCCAGGCCCAGGGGAAACCATAGAAGCAGTCCCGCTTAAGCGAACCCCAGACCGCAGAAGTGGTCCAACTTCCCAGGCCCAGTACCGCAGAAGCGGTTGGGCGTCCGCAGAAGCGGACTCGCAGAAGCTGGAGCCTGACCACAAAAGCGGTCCAGGCTTCTTTGGTCGTTTCCGCAAAAGTGGGCACGTTTCCACAGAAGCGGTCCCCGCATAAGTGTCCTGGTATCGCAGAAGCGAAAATTGCTGGGAGGTAGTGAATGCATTTAATCCGAGTTCAAAGTCATTTCCCCCATTCAATACTCTACACTTGGGCAATTTTGGTGGTCCAAAGAAAGGGTTTCAACCTATTATTGCAAGGTAAGTAATTTTCCACCATTATGAGTTAAATTATATGAACATTAGGTAGATTAAACACTAAAATTTAGTAAAAATTAAGGGTTAGAGTTAGACCTAGGGTTTTAGCAAAACCAAGATTTTAGCATGGAATTTGTTATGTAATGAACTAGAAATCACATATTTATGACCCTTAGATGTTATAGAACAACTTCCTTCAAAAAATCTCGGAATCCGGGCATGTGGGCCCGAGGTCGGAATTTAGAAAACTTGTGGGAAAGGTTGGGAAATCGATTAATTAGTTAGAATTCAACCTTGTAAGCCTTTATTGACTAGTTCTTACTTTATTTTAATTAGTTTGTGCTCGTTCGGCTATGAATTGAGGGTTTGGCTTATTCTTGACATCGGAAGTGCGCTTCGGAGCGAAGTGAGTCTCATTTCTAACCTTGTAAGAGGAAATTGTCCCCATAGGATTATAAATGAGTAATTATTGCTAAATGCGGGGGCTACGTACGTACTAGGTGACGAGAGTCCGTGCATTGCTACTATATTGTTAATTGCTTGGGTAGTTTAGGACACACACCATGCCTAATTGGGGAATATCTCTTATATTACTTGCCAATATGTATCATTTCTGAATTGCTAGAGACTTGAGAAAAATAAAAAGCGGACACATGAACTGGTTAAGGCTTGATAGGAGATTCCTTGTATATAAATGAGCCTATGTATGCCTTCTTGATGTTTTGTTGATTATTATGGATCGGGCCGATCGCCTCAGTGAGAATAGATGAATCTATGGTTCGGGCCGTTCGACCCTCGGCAGTGCACAATTTATTTTCTTATTAGAGCGGACCGTCGACCTCGGCATGATTGCGCATGATATATATGCTTAAGTTTAGACATGACATGATTACTTGTTTAAGTATGAAAAAGGGAAAATAGTAGTTGAATTATGGTCAAGAACATGAATATGACTTTTCTTTTAAACTTGTGCTATTGGAAGATCCTTCATGTTATATATCTGATATTATTATTATATTGTCTTGACCTTAGTAAGTATCAAGTCTACCTCTCGTCTCTACTTCTTTGATATTAGACGGGATACTTACTGGGTACATGTTGTTTATGTACTCATGCTACGCTTCTGTACTTAAATGTACAAAATTTGAGGAAGGTGGATCCGGACATCATTCTGGTGCGCATCAGTGAGCATGCTTGGGACTTCTATGATGAGCTGCTTCTCTTTCATGCCGATCCACAGCCGAAGAAGTCCTTCCTTATACTTTTGTTTCTGTCTATCCTGATTCAGACAGTAGGACAGTGTATTATTCTTTTGTGTATATTCTACTAGTCGCCATAGCTTGTGACACCAGGTTCTGACACACACAGCAGTAGACATTTATTTTTGGATTGTATTCTCATTTCGACACATTATGATCTTTACTGGTCTTACCTTTATTTCAAAAATATATTATAATTATTTTTGGTTAAAGTAAAATGAGAACTAAATCACATTTTCGCATTGGCTAGCCTGACAATGGTGTCGGGCGCTATCATGACCTATTATGGAAAATGGGTCGTGACAACAGGTATCAGAGCACTAGGTTCACGTAGGTCTCACAAGTTATGTGCAAACCTAATAGAGTCTCGTAGATTAGTATGGAGACGTCTGTATTTATCTTCGAGAGGCTATAGGGTATTAGGAAAGACTACTCTTTATTTATTTCCATCGTGCAGTTGTCAGTGTACTAAATTTTCCTCTTCTATTCACCCACAGATGGTTAGGACCCGTGCCGCCGACGTTCCGAACCCGGGAGGAGCCGCTCCCGCAGTTGCTAGAGGCTGAGGTAGAGGCCGGGGGAGGGCAGCAGCCCGTGGTAGGGGACGAAGGCGTCCCAGATCTATTCCAGTTGCACCACCAGCAGATCCTGTGGGGGATCCCATTATTGAGGAGTAGGGCGAGGTACCCGCAGCTGTGCCTAATCTGGTGGATTTCATGACAGCACCGGGATTTCAGGAGGTCATGGGCCGCATGCTTCGGTTCATGGACACTATGACTCAAGCTGGTTTATTTCTTGCGGACCCAGCTGCTTCACAGGCAGGAGGGGGAGCCCAGACCCCTACCGCCGAGGCTCCAGGACATGCAGCTGCAGTATATCAGACTCCAGGTACACTACCCACAGATGGGGTTCAGCCAGTTGCTACAGTGGTGCCCCAGCCCAGACCAGCTGTGGACGGCGATCCGCAGAAGTTATTGGACAGATGGACCAGGTTGCACCCTCCAGTCTTCGGGGGTGAGCGTCATGAGGATGCCCAGGATTTCATTGACAGGTGCAGGGATAGACTGCACAATATGAGAATATTAGAGTTGCATGGAGTCGACTTCACTACTTTTCAGCTGGAGGGCAGGGCCCGTAGATGGTGGCAGTCTTATGCATTTAGCAGGCCAGCAGGTGCTCCTCCCCTCACTTAGGGTCAGTTTACTCAGTTATTCCTTGATTGGTACATTCCACCCTCTGAGAGGGAAGAGCTGCATCATCAGTTTGAGCATCTAGAGCAGGGTCAGATGTCAGTGACCGATTATGAGGCGAGGTTCTCTGAGTTGTATCGCCATGCACTTATGATAGTTCCCACGGAGGCAGAGAGAGTATGGAGATTCATTGTGGGGTTACACCCCACTATCCGGTCGGGTATGGCCCGAGAGGTAGAGATGGGCACTAGGTATCAACTAGTACTTGAGATTGCTCGCAGGATTGAGGGTTACCGTCTGAGAGGTAGAGAGAAGATGCAGCAGGATAAGAGGGCCAGATTCTCGGGAGAGTTCAGAGGCGCCCCAGCTAGGGGCAGAGCTCACTTTGGGAGGGGTCAGCCAGTAGGCACCCAGTTTCAGCACCACCACCTGATCGGGGTGCTCCAACGCGCTCCTATTTCAGTGCCATGCCAGAGAGTTCCTATCGCCCGCCAGCTATTCAGGGTTCATCCAGTGGGTATCCAGGTCCTCCGAACTCCTCCAGTTCTTATTTCAATGCTATGCCGGAGAGTTCATATCGCCCACCGGCTATTCAAGCTTCTTCTAGTGGATCTTCTAGTATTTAGAGTCAGCCATCAGGACAGCAGGTTACCACACCATGTTGCTTTGAGTGCGGGGACACGGGCCATATGAGGAGATACTGCCCTAGGCTTAGGGGCAAGGCAGTATAGCAGGGGCAGTAGCCCATGACTCCAGTACTAGTGGCCCAGCGACCTAGAGGTGGAGGGCAGACTGGTAGAGGCTGTCCCAGGGGTGGAAGACAGACAGGGAGAGGGCAGCCAGCTACTACTCAGTCAGGTGGAGGCCAGACAGCCGGTGCTCCAGCTAGATTCTATGCTCTTCCAGCCAGGCCAGATGCATTGGCCTCAGATGCCGTCATCACAGGTATTATTTCCGTTAGCAGTAAAGATGCATCGGTATTATTTGATCCAGGGTCTACTTATTCATATGTATCATCTCTGTTTGCTCGTTTCCTAACTATTTCTCCTGAGCCTTTGGGTGTTCCTGTCCATGTGTCCACTCCTGTGGGCGATTCCGTGGTTATGGATCGGGTCTATCGGTCTTATATGGTCACCTTCTGTGTTTACGAGACTAGAGCGGATCTTCTGTTGCTTGACATGATTGATTTTGAGCTCATCCTGGGCATGGATTGGCTATCTACATATCATGCCATCCTTGATAGCCATGCCAAGACTATCGCATTAGCGATGCCAGAATTGTCGAGGTTGGATTGGAAGGGTTCCACAGTTGATACGCCTAGCAGGGTTATTTCTTTCCTGAAGGCTCAGCACATGGTTGAGAAATGGTGTTTGGCTTATTTAGCTTATGTTCGAGACACCACCGCAGTGTCCCTAATGATTGATTTAGTGAGAGTTCGCTGATGTTTTTCCTTCTGATCTTCCTGGCATGCCTCCAGATCGTGATATTGATTTCTTTATTGATTTGTCTCCAAGCACTCAGCCTATATCTATCCCGCCATACCGTATGGCTCCTAAGGAGCTAAAGGAGCTGAAGGAACAGTTGGAGGAGTTGTTAGCAAAAGGGTTTGTTAGGCCCAGTGAATCGCCTTGGGGTGCACCAGTACTATTTGTGAAGAAGAAGGATGGGACTATGCGGATGTGCATTGATTACCGCCAGTTGAACAAAGTCACCATCAAGAACAAGTATCCATTACCCCGTATTGATGATTTGTTTGACCAGCTGCAGGGTGCTAGGGTGTTCTCTAAGATCGGCTTGAGGTCAGGGTATCATCAACTGAAGATTCGGGATTCAGATGTTCCGAAGACTGCATTCAGGACTAGATATGGCCACTATGAGTTTCTGGTGATGTCATTTGGCTTGACTAATGCTCCAACGACATTTATGGACTTGATTAATAGGGTGTTCAGGCCTTATATTGATTATTTTGTCATCATCTTCATTGACGACATCTTGATATACTCACGTAGCCTGGGGGAGCACGAGCAGCATTTGAGAGTAGTGCTTCAGACCTTGCGAGAGCAGCAGCTTTATGCTAAGTTCTCCAAGTGTGAGTTTTGGTTGGAGTCAGTGGCATTCTTAGGGCATGTAGTGTCAGGGGAGGGTATTAAAGTGGATCCCAAGAAGATTGAGGCAGTTCAGAGTTGGCCACGTCCTGCTTCAGTGACCGAGATCAGGAGTTTTCTGGGGTTGACAGGTTACTACCGGTGATTTGTGCAGGGCTTTTCATCTATTGCATCACATCTGACCAGACTGACCCAAAAGGGTGCCCCATTCTGTTGGTCCGATGATTGTGAGGAGAGCTTCCAGAAGCTCAAGACGGCTTTGACCACGGCACCAGTTCTTGTATTGCCTTTCGGTTCAGAGATGTATACGGTATATTGCGACGCCTCTCGCGTTGGCTTGGGATGTGTATTGATGCAGGAGGGGCGAGTTATTGCATATGCTTCATGCCAGCTGAAGGTCCATGAGAAGAATTACCCTGTGCACGACCTAGAGTTGGCGGCGATTGTTCATGCTCTCAAGATACAGAGACATTATTTGTATGGGGTGTCATGTAAGGTTTACACTGACCATCGCAGCTTGCAGCATTTGTTCAAGCAGAGAGATCTCAACTTGAGGCAGTGAAGATGGCTTGAGATACTAAAGGATTATGACATTACCATTCTTTATCATCCAGGTAAGGCGAATGTGGTCGTGGATGCCTTGAGCAGAAAGGCGGACAGTATGGGTAGCTTGGCATTCATTCCTGCTGAGATGAGACCATTAGCTTTGGACATCCAGTCTTTAGCTAACAGACTTTTGAGATTGGACATTTTGGAGCCCAGCCGAGTTCTAGCATGTGTGGTTGCCCAGTCTTCGTTGTTGGGGCAGATTAAGGCCCTACAATTCGATGATCCACATTTGGCAGTTCTCAGAGAGACGGTACTTTAGGGAGGTACCAAGGAGGTTTCTATTGGCGAGGATGGTGTGTTACGGCTTCAGGGCCGTGTGTGTGTTCCTAATGTTGATGGCTTGACAGAGAGGATTCTAGAAGAGGCCCACAGTTCGAGGTACTCCATTCACCTGGGTGCCACGAAGATGTATCGTGACTTGAGGCAGCATTACTGGTGGCGGAGGATGAAGAAGAACATCGCGGAGTATGTAGCTAAATGTTTGAATTTCCAGTAGGTCAAATATGAGCACCAGAGGTCAAGTGGCCTACTTCAGCGGATGCTCATTCCGGAATGGAGGTGGGAGTGCATCACCATGGATTTCGTGGTTGGGTTGCCGCGGACTTTACGAAAGGTCGATTCAGTGTGGGTTATTATGGATAGGTTGACCAAGTCGGCCAACTTCATTCCAGTGGCAACTACTTATTCAGCGGAGAGATATGCTCAGATTTACATTCGGGAGATAGTTAGGTTGCATGGTGTTCCGGTTTCCATCATATCCGACAGAGGCCCTCAGTTCACTTCCCATTTCTGGAGAGCTTTTCAGAGTGAGTTGGGGACCCGTGTAGAGCTTAGCACGGCATTCCATCCTCAGACCGACGGGCAGTCAGAGCGAACAATTCATATTTTAGAGAATATGCTTAGAGCATGTGTGATTGACTTTGGAAGGCAGTGGGATCAGTTCTTACCCTTGGCGAAGTTTGCATATAATAACAGCTATCAGTCCAGCATAGAGATGGCCCCGTATGAGGCATTGTATGGTCGGCGTTGTCGTTCTCCTATCGGGTGGTTTGAGCCTGGTAAGGCTAAATTACTTGGTACATATTTGGTTCAGGATGCCTTGGATAAGGTAAAGTTAATTCAGGAGAGGCTCCGCACAGCTCAGTCCAAGCAGAAGAGTTACGCGGATCAGAAGGCGCGTGACGTATTATTCATGATTGGCGAGAAGGTTATCTTGAAAGTCTCGCCAATGAAAGGCATTATAAGGTTTGGAAAGAAGGGCAAGCTAAGCCCAAGGTTTATTGGCCCCTTTGAGGTGTTGAGGCGAGTTGGAGAGGTTTCCTAGGAGCTTGCTTTACCTCCCCGTTTATCGGGAGTTCACCCAGTTTTCCATGTATCGATGCTTCAGAAGTATCATGCCGACCTATCACATGTGTTAGATTTCAGTACCATCCAGCTAGATGAGAGCTTGGGCTACGAGGAGGAGCCAGTCTCCATTATTGATAGATGGGATCGCTAGTTGAGGTCCAAGAGGATTTCCGCGGTAAGGGTCTAGTGGAGGGGACAACCGGTTAAGGAGGCGACCTGGGAGTCCGAGGAGGACATGCGGAGCATATATCCCCACTTATTCAGCAGTCCAGGTCCTTTTCTATGTCCATTCGAGGACGAACGTTTGTTTAAGAGGTGGAGAATGTAACGACCCCACTGGTCGTTTTGCATTTTAGAACCCCGTTCCCTTAAATAAAACTTCCTGCTTGCTTTAACTAATTTATGACTTGCGGGGATGAGTGGTTCGGAAGTTGGAAAAGTTTTGAGTAAGAATATGTGTTTCTCTAAAAAGGCCAAGTTTGACTTCGGTCAACTTTCTTGAGAAACAGATCCGGATTTGTGATTTGACGATCCCGGAGAGTCCGTGAGAAAATATGGGACCTGGGTGTATGTCCGGAATTGGATTCCGAGGTCCCTAGCCCGAGTAATGAATTTTTCTGTGAAATTGTTAAATTGAAGTTTTAAAGATTTAAATAAACTAAGAAATCATTATTTTCCTAGGTATCGGGCTCAGATTTTTGATTTAGAAACTTGGTACAGGTCCGAAATATCAGTTAAGACCTATCCGTGAAATTTGGTGTAAATCCGAGTAGTTTAAGGGCGTTTTGACCCGTTGGAAGAAAACTTAGAACTTGAAATTCAATGATTTGGTTAATTTGGTTTTGGGGTTTGATTTCTCGATTTAGCATTGTTTTGAGTGTTTCGATGGTTCGAGTAGGTCCGCCTCGCGATTTCGGACTTGTCGGTATGTTCGGGCGGGGCTCGGGAGCCTCGAGCGTCAAACGAGCGAGGTTCGAGTGAAGTTAGAAATTGAGGAAGGGCTGCAGCTTTTGCTGCTTCTGTCATAACCGCATCTGCAGTTCTTGGACAGCAGAAGCGGTACCGTAGATGCGGCCTTATCATCGTAAAAGCAGAAGGGGCCAGGCCTAGGGGAAACCACAGAAGCGGCCCATCGACCGCAGAAGCGGTCCCGCTTAAGCGAACCCCAGACCGCTGAAGTGGTCCAACTTGCCAGGCCCAGTACCGAGAAGCGGTTGGACGTCCGCAGAAGCGGACTCGCAAAAGCGGGAGCCTGACCACAGAAGTGGTCCAGGTTTCTTTGGTCGTTTCCGCAAAAGCGGGCACGTTTCCGCAGAAGCGGTCCTAGTATCGCAGAAGCGGAAATCGCTGGGAGGCAGTAATTGCATTTAATCCGAGTTCAAAGTCATTTTCCCCATTCAATACTCTACACTTGGGCAATTTTGGTGGTTCCAAAGAGAGGGTTTCAACATATTATTGCAAGGTAAGCAATCTTCCACTATTATGAGTTAAATTACATGAACATTAGGTAGATTAAAAACTAAAATTTAGTAAAAATTAAGGGTTAGAGCTAGACCTTGGGTTTTAGTAAAACTAAGATTTAAGCATGGAATTTATTATGTAATGAACTATAAATCATATATTTATGACCCTTAGATGTTAGAGAACAACTCCCTTCGAAAAATTTCGGAATCCGGGCACGTGGGCCCGGGGTCAGAATTTAGGAAACTTGTGGGAAAGGTTGGGAAATCGCTTAAATAGTTAGAATTCAACCTTGTAAGCCTTTATTGACTAGTTCTTACTTTATTTTAATTATTTTGTGCTCGTTCGGCTACGAATTGAGGGTTTGGGCTTGTTCTTGATATCGGAAGTGCGCTTCGGAGCGAAGTGAGCCTTCTTTCTAACCTTGTAAGAGGGAATTGTCCCCATAAGATTATAAATGAGTAATTGTTGCTAAATGTGGGGGCTACATACGTACTAGGCGATGAGAGTCCGTGCGTAGCTACTATATTGTTAATTGCTTGGGTAGTTTAGGACCCACACCATACCTAATTGGGGAATATCTCTTATATTACTTGCCAACATGATCATTTATGAATTGCTAGAGACTTGAGAAAAATGAAAAGCGGACATATGAACTGATTAAGCCTTGATAGGAGATTCCTTGTATATAAACGAGCCTTTGTGTGCCTTCTTGATGTTTTTTTGATTATTATGGATCGGGCCGATCGCCTCGGTGAGAATAGATGCATCTATGGTTCGGGCCGTTCGGGCCGTTCGACCCTCGGCAGTGCACAATTTATTTTCCTATTGGAGCGGGCCGTCGACCTCGGCATGATTGCGCATGATATATATGTTTAAGTTTAGACATGACATGATTACTTGTTTAAGTATGAAAAAGGGAAAATGGTAGTTGAAATATGGTCAATAACATGAATATGATTTTTCTTTTAAACTTATGCTATTGGAAGATCCTTCATGCTGTATATCTCATATTATTATTATATTGTCTTGACCTTAGTAAGTATCAAGTCAACCTCTAGTCTCTACTTTTTTGAGATTAGACGGGATACTTACTGGGTACATGTTGTTTATGCACTCATGCTACGCTTCTGTACTTAAATGTACATGATTTGAGGCAGGTGGATCTGGACATCATTCTGGTGCGCATCAGTGAGCACGCTTGGGACTTCTACTGTGAGTTGCTTCTCTTTCATGCCGATCCGCAGTCGAAGAAGTCCTTCCTTATACTTTTGTTTTTGTCTATCCTGATTCAGACAGTAGGACAGTGTATTATTTTTTTGTTGTATATTCTACTAGTCGCCCGTAGCTTGTGATACCAGGTTCTGGCACACACATCAGTAGACATTTATTTTTGGGTTGTATTGTTATTTCGACACATTATGATCTTTACTGGTCTTACCTTTATTTCGAAAAGCTATTATAATTGTTTTTTGTTAAAGTAAAATGAGAACTAAATAACATTTCCGCTTTGGCTGGCCTGATAATGATGTCGTGCACCATCATGACCTATTATGGAAAATGGGCCGTGACAAAAATAGAATATGAACGTCAGACCAAAGATCTCTAATAAATATTAGCAGCTATAACGATTAATGTTATTATTATATACATTTACTTCTAAATACAATCACTAGCAAAATATGGAGTATTATTTATAATAACGAGATAAGAGGCTAGAGGACTTGCATTATATTTTATAGGTGATCGGTTGAATCTCTTCTCCAATTAAGAGGATATCCGCGACCATTCGATCATTATAAAACTACAAAAAAAAAAGTGCTAGCTATTATTCCATTTTGTTTCTGTTAATCTTTTTCATAAGTATTTTTATCTTTTCCTTATGTTTTTTAAAAATTTCGTGACCTAAAATTACAGGGAATAGCAACAGGAAAGGCATATTCTCATGGTTACTTATAACTTATGTGACACAAATATCAAGATTTTTTATGTGCCTTCCCTTGGTTGGATATTTCACATTCTTGCTTGATTCAAACTTTATGTTCTTTTGCGGAACCGAAGCTTGAGAACTCTCTCAAAAGCTTGATGCAACGCTTTGAAAGAACAAGGAAGTTGAGAGTGCTCTTTAGCCTTCTATTTTAGTAAAGCCTATATTTATTTCCTTTTTGATAACTTAAATTTGATTGAGGCATTTATCTTTTGGTATGGTACCTTACCATTTTAATAACTTCAAAATCGAAATTCTGCCCATTTGAAATAATTGTATGGGTTAAGCTTAATGATGAAATAAGCTAGACATAAATATAGCATAATGCACACACAAATCCTATTGCCGAATCTCGACAAATTTGGAATTGTCTTGATTGGTTGATAGATTGATTGATGGCACTTAGCAGATTACAGAAAGATGGCAACCATATATTTTATAACCGTAGAAGCAATTGATAGTTAATTAAGCTAAGTCCCACAATATCTTGCTAGGATTGGGAATAGAATTGTTTCACAAGATGTGAAAATAGTTACTAGAATTTTAATAATATTATTAAAAATGTCATGGTTTATTGCATTTTTCTGCTAATTAATTTCATATGTATTTTTTTCTTATATTTTTAAAAAATTTCGTTCTGCCATACATTATAATTTATATTTTATTTTGATTTATGAAAATTTTATTTCTTCTCTCTCAAATAAAATTATAAAAAAAATTTAGCTCAAAACTTTTTGAATGATTGACCACGCGAAGCGCTGGTAAATTTAGTAGTTCCTATATAAGGGAAGAGGTTTTCACTTGTAAAGGGACGTTCTGATTATTATTGGAAAACAATTATTTTTTGTTGCTTTCTATTGATTACTTTGCTATTTCATTTCCTTTCTTATCACTGAGAAAATATAGAATTTCTTGATTATCAGTAGCCCAGGTATTTCTAAAAATAAGCTTTGACCGAAGTATATAATTTTTGGATAAACAAAATGGTTCGTTACCGAAAATCTAATAATCTTTTTACTTTTCAAATTCATTCTTTCTGTCAAAAAATATGTCGACCGCTAACGATAATGAACAAAAACTAACAAAACCAGCAAAACAAGCTGAACCAACAGAATCAACAAGAGGATGGAACTCCAATCCCTTCACCCCGAAATTCTTCTCAACACACCCGAGAAGGGTCACCTGATAGATCAACGTCACATCTAAATAACCAACAAAGGGAAGATCAAATTGCTGATGATACATTGAAGCAACTAACTGTAGAGCACGTGAACAATGCTCTTCAAGATTTTGTTAGCGGATTACCAACTGTACCACCAACTCTGCCTCCAAACAACACCACAACCAGAGAGAATCTATGCTCATGACTCGCCAATTCGACCAGTGGAGGAACTCCCAGCGAATCTTGCGATGGCAGGTCAGGTATCCCAATTAATTCTTATTTACAAAAGTTTAGTACTCCCTCCGTTCCAATTTATGTCAACCTATTTGACTGGGTATGGAGTTTAAGAAAAAATGAAGACTTTTGAATTTTGTAGTCCTAAACAAGTCAGAAATAGGCCCAGAGTATTTGTGTGGTTATAAAAGCTTCTCATTAAGGATATAATTATAAGTTTAAGCTAAATTGTTACCAAATTTAGAAAGTAATCATTCTTTTTGGAACGGACCAAAAAGAAAATAGGTTTACATAAACTGGAACAGAAGGAGTACTAACTTTGCAGAAACAGCTGAAGGAGCAAAACGATCGCATAGAGCAGATACCTAGTGTTCCACCCGTAATCAAAAGAGTGAATATTGATAAATATTCTCAACAACCTTTGAAGCCAAGTGTCGCTCCCTTGCTAATACCAAAAAAGTTTAAGATGCCCGATATGCCGAAGTATGATGAAACAACCGACCCGCGAGATCGTGTAACTGCATTTACAACTGGCGTAAAAGGTAATGACCTGACCAAGCAAGAGATTGAGTCAGTGCTGGTCAAAAAATACGGTGAAACCCTTACAAAAGGAGAACTAACATGGTATTCTCTTTTACCTGAAAATTCTATTGGTTCATTTATAAAAGCACACTTGGGAGCTCAAAAAGTTGAAAAGAGGTATTCAAAATAAAACAAGGAGATAGAGAGCTACTCAGGGAATTCGTGGATAGATTCCAGCATAAAAGGATGATGTTACCACGTGTACCTGATAATTGGGTGGCTATGGTGTTTTCAAGTAACCTAAATGAAAAAAGTTCAGAAGCTACGAGGAGACTCAAAGAAAGTTTACGAGAATTCTCTGTAACAACTTGGAATGATGTTTACAATAGGTATAGCACGAAGTTGCGGATAGAGGAAGACACGATCACTCAGTCACGGGGAGATGAAAGAACAAGTTCGAGGCAAAAAACTGAAAAAGGTTCGGTAAGAATAGGTACGAACCTTACGTAAGACCAGCAGGAAGGGATTCACGTTCAAAACAAGAGAACCCGAGGTACGATTCCAGATCAAGGGACATAGATGCAGGTTCGTCATCCAAGTTTAGAAAGGAGGGAGATACGCGGGATAGCGACAATTCAAAGATTGGTGATTACAGTTTCAATGTTAGTACATATGAATTGGTAGCTGTTTTAAGAAGTATAGGAGATAAGGTGCGGTGGCCAAAAGAAATAAGATCGAACCCTAGCAGAAGAAACACAGATTTCTTGTGTGAGTTTCATAATGATCACGGTCACGAAATAATATAGTGCAGATTTCTACAAGGTGAAGTAGAGCAATTTTTAAAACAAGGTTATTTAACCGATTTGATTAGTGAGAATGGTAAGGAAGCATATACGAAGAATAGACAGGAGCCACCAAAACCTTCGTCGCCGAAAAGAACGGTTAACACGATAAGTAGAAGAGAGGAGGTCAACGGTGTGACATATACGGCTACAAAAAAGGTATTAAAAGTCACAGTTACCAAAGGAAATCGAGTTCGCCAAGTTTTGGAAGAAGACAATATAACATTTGATAATGCAGATGCAGATGACGTGTTGATCCCACACAATGATGCACTGGTGATATCCTTACTTATGCATGATACTAATGTGAAATGAGTTTTGATTTATCCAGGTAGCTCTGTAAATATCATTCTTTTAAGAGTGGTAAATAAGATGCAAGCTGATGACAAATTGGTACCCAAAGCACGTACCTTATCCGAATTTGACAATTCGAGCGTTGTTATGAAAGGGGAGATAGTGCTCACCACATTCGCAGAAGGAGTAGTCAAGGATACGGAATTTCAAGTGATAGATATAGACATGGCATACAATATGATCCTCGGCAGACCTTGGATTCACGATATGGATATTGTTCCGTTTACTTTGCATCAGGTTATTAAGTTCCCTTCACAATGGGGAATTAGAAAAATTTGTGGTGATCAACAAGTTTCTAGAAGTATCAATTCAGTGGAAGATTCAAGTATAAAAAATGACGGTGCAGACGAAAAATCTCAATTACAGAATTCAATTGAGGATACAACACAAACCTCAGCTGGAGATGGACAAACGGATGTAGACTCGAGGCCTAATACTATTCAAGGGCCAAAAGACAACAAAAACATCAAAACAACAATTGAGGAACTCGAAGCTGTGGTGTTGTTTATACATTGGCCGAATAGAAAAATTTACATCAAAACCAAACTTAGCCTAGAGATGAAAGGTAAGTTAATTTATATCTTAAAAGCTAATGTAGATTACTTTGCTTGGTCGCATTCAGATATGACAGGTATACCACCAGATTTGATGACACATAAGCTGAATGAAGATCCAACATACCTACCTATCAAACAGAAGAAAAAGAAGCAAGGAACCTTAAAAAACCAGGTGATTCAAGATAAGGTGCAAAAGCTTTTAAAAATCGGGTCTATCCGAGAGGTAAAATATCCTAATTAGCTAGCTAATATGGTAGTGGTGCCTAAAAAGAATACTAAGTGATAAGTTTGTGTAGACTATACTGACTTGAATAAAGCTTTCCCTAAAGATTCTTTTCCTATACCACACATAGATCAACTAATTGATACTACTGCAGTACATGCGTTTTTGTGTTTTTTAGATGCCTATTCAGGATATAATCAAATAAAAATGGATCCTTTAGATGAGGAAAAAACTTCCTTTATTACAAACAGGGGGATTTACTGTTATAAAGTCATGACTTTCGGCCTAAAGAATGTTGGAGCCACGTATCAGAGGTTAGTAACGAAGATGTTTTGAGAACATCTGGGAAAAATCATGGAAGTCTATATTGATGACATGCTAGTCAAGTCAACACAAGCGGGGGATCACATCCAACATTTGTCAAATACATTTCAGATTCTCTGAAAATTCAATATGAAGTTAAATCCCGTAAAGTGTGAATTTGGCATGTCTTCAAGTAAGTTTTTAGGTTTCCTTATTTCTAACCGAGGAATTGAAGTAAATCCAGCATATATGAAAGCCATTGAAGAAATACTAGATATACTCATGAGCAAAAAAGAGGTGCAGAGGTTGACAGGTAGGATAGTAGCATTGGAAAAGTTTATTTCTAAATCTTCGGAGACAAGTTTTAAGTTCTTTTCAGTGTTGAAAAAGCAAAGCAAATTTAAGTGGACTGAGGAATGCCAACAAGCACTCAAAATCTAAAAACATACTTGTCAAACCCACCGTTCCTGTCTAAACCGAAGGATGGAGAAAGGCTACTCATCTACCTTGTTGTGTCAGAGATAGCAGTAAGTGCAATGTTAGTTCGAGAAGACAAAGGTAAACAATCTCCATTTTATTATGTTATCAAGTCCTTATTGGATGCTGAAACTCGATATCCTCATTTTGAAAAACTTGCTTTAGCCCTAATAATGGCATCTAAAAAATTAAGGCCTTATTTTCAATGTCATCCTATCTTTATAGTGACCGCCTACCCCTTATGAAATATATTGCATAAGCAGGAATTATAAGGTAGATTAGCCAAGTGGGCCATAGAACTAAGTGAATATGATATCACATATCAACCTAGAACTACGATAAAGTCTCAGATTTTAGCAGATGTTGTGGTAGACTTCAGTCTAGGAATAGTGAGAGAAGCAGAAAAGGTACTGCAAGTATCCAATGGGTCTAATCCAAGTATTTGGATCCTATTTACTGATGGCTCTTCAAATGTTAAAGGAGCGAGTTTAGGCATTGTTGTAATCCCACCTTCGGGAGAAACTATAAGGCAAGCCATAAAATAGCATCCCATTACTAATAATGAAGCAAAATATGAAGCTGTAATTGCATGTCTAAAATTGGCACGAGAGCTCGAAATAAAGCAGGTGATAATCAAGAGCGATTCACAGCTTGTAGTTAATCAAATACAGGGGACTTATATAGATAGACATGTGAGGACACAACAATATTTGGAAAAGGCGCGAGATTTAATCAGACAATTCCAGTCTTGGAAAATCGTGCAAATACCCAGGGAGGAAAATGTTGAAGCAGACGTGCTGGATAATCTTGCATCCACTGCAGAAGTGACAAATGAAGAAATTGCTTCCGTAATACATTTGTTTCATTCAGCACTCGATTAGGTTAAACACGTGGTAAATTTTAATAATTTAACCTGGGATTGGAGAAACGAGATCGTTATTTTTTGCAGTAGGGGATTATACCTGAAGATAAGAAAAAGGCTCAGGCACTTCAACGAAAAACTTCCCATTATTGTTTGGATCGAGGCAACTTATATTGTAAAATGTTCAATGGACCTTTAGCAAGGTGTCTTGGTATGACGACCCGCCCGGTCGTCTCATGAGTTACTGCTCTGTTTCCCCTATTTCTGCTTCTTATTGATGTGGTTATTCGTATTATGTATTGGTTGGCCCAGGTTCGGAAAGATTTTTGGTGAGGTTTGAGACACTTAGTCTCTTTTGAATAAACTTAATATGGAAAAGTCAATTGGATATTGACTTATGCAAATAAGGGCTCGGATGTGAATTTTGATGGTTCGGATAACTTGGGGAGATGATTTGAGGCTTAGGAGTGTGATAGGAATAGGTTTCGGAGGCCCGGACTAGATTTAGGCTTGAATTGGCGAAGTTAGAAATTTGACATTCTCCAGTTAGTAGCTGTGATTTTGATATAGGGGTCGGAATGGAATTCTGAGAGTTGCAGTAAGTACGTAGTGTCATTTGGGATATGTTTGTAAAATTTGAGATCATTCGAACGTGGTTAGGTACACTTTTTATCAAAATAGGAATTTGGAGGATTTTGGAACCTTAGGCTTGAATCCGATGTGTTTTGGTTGATTCAATGTTGTTTGGGGTGTTTTGAAGATTGGTGTAAGTTTGGATATTGGTATGTGATTTGTTGGTGCTTTTGGTTGAGATCCCGGGGGCCTCGAGGTGATTTCGGATGGTTGACGGAAAGTTAGGAATTTTGGAGTTTCAGCTAAAGTTCATAGCTGCTGTCGTAACCACATCTGCGATTGGGAGGCCGTAGGTGCGACCCCCGCATATGTGGAATCTAGCCGCAAAAGCGGGTACCTGGGCACATCTGCGTGACCACAGATGTGGTAGAAAGGTCGCAGGTGTGGTCCTAGGTGCGGTCCCAGGGGTTTAAGTGAAAATTGCAGAAGAAGTAGATGGATCCGCAAAAGCGGTGGCGCAGAAGCAGAAATATGGACCGCAGGTGCGAAAAGCTTGGGTCAGAAAGTATAAAAGGTTTCTTTTATGATATTTGAGTTATTCTTCACCATTTTCATACATGTTTGAGATTGAGGGAGCTATTTGAAGAAGGATTTCAAGGGGATTTCATAGAGGTAAGGTTTTTGGACCCTAAACTCGTTCCTATGGTGTTATTTCACTGATTTGTCTTGAAACTAATGGAAATTAAGGGTTAAAAATTAGGAATTAGGGCTTGGTATTGGAGACCTTGACTTGAGGATTTGAGGGGCCATTTATAGTCGGATTTTGGTACTTTTGATATGAATGAACGCGTGGAGTGATAAGGATTCCATTGATCCAAATTTTATCGGATTCTGAGATGTGGACACGAGTCGGGTTTGGCTAATTTCGGGATTTTTGGTATAATTTGATTATTTTTCCATGGGCTTCGTTCCCTTAGCATATTCTAATGTTATGATTCTGATTTTGGGTAGATTCCGTGCAAGTTGAGGCCAAGGCAAGAGGCAAAGGTGTCACGAAGTAGTATTTCATTGAGTTTAAGGTAAGTAACCATTGAAAATCTAGAACTGAGGGTACAAACCCTGATAATTCGTATTTTTTGATAAATGAGCTGACGCACATGCTAGGTAACGAGCGTGTAGGCGTGCAGCGGTAGGGATTGTGACTTGGTCCGTACCGTAGCGACTATTAAGCCGCGTATTTGATTTTAAATCTTATGATATCACTTATTTTAGAGATGGATACTATATTATGGGTTGTATGCCATCTTTGGGGCCTTGTGCCGACCTGTTGAGACCCTTAGGGGCATTTTTACTGTTTTTCTCACTCTATTTGTTTGAAAGCATATCCTCAGTCATGTTTTACCTGTTTATTGTTTAAATATGGTTTTTATCACTCTACTTCCTAAAATGTGAAAACTGTTTGGGTTGAGTTTCCCTGATTCCCACTGTTAAGCCCAAGTAGCTGTAAGGTGAATGGCTGAGAGAGGTTGAGGACCTAATGGTGAGGATTATAAATTATGGATCGGGCTGCACGCCGCAACAATATTATATGTATATATTAAGGATCGGGTTGCACACCGCAATGATACTAGTATGGATCGGGTTGCACGCTACAACGATATATATATTGGATCAGGCTGCGCACCGCAGCGATATGACGTTTGGGATGTAGGATCCCTTACGGAGTCTGTACACCCTCAGTGAGCGTAGTCGACTATAAATTATGGATTGGGCTGCACGTCACAACGGTTACTATGATCATTACTATTATGAGATGTTATTGAGCCTGAGTGCTGAGTGTGAGTACTATGTGACGAGATCTGAGTCACGAGTGTCTAAGAGGCTTGCCCGAGAGGCCCGTTTATGATATTTTTGCTAATTTCACTCTTCTTTTATAATAAGCCTTTACTGAACACTATTAAGTAAATGATTTCGAAGTATTTCAACTAAAACTGAAGTTTTACGAAGTAACTGGCTTTTAAATTGTTGAGTTTGATTTGATACTTTGCTGTATACTCTTATATATGATTTTAACTGCTCGTCACTGCACTCAGACCTTATTTACTCTAGTTACTTACTAATTTTGCGTACTCATGTTACTCCCTGCACATTATGTGCAAATCCAGGTGTCCGAGCAGCAGAGTGAGGGTCCTCAGCATTATCAGAGTTTATCGGAGATCGCAAGGTAGCTGCATGGCGTTCGCAGCCCTGCTTTCCTCCTTCCTATACTTGTTCTTCTGCATTTTAGGCTTGTTATTTATTAGACAATCAGACTGGAGTATTTAGAGGCTCTAGACTCGTGACACCAGATTGTTGGGCTGTGTTAGTTTAATGTTTTACTATTTTCCGCACATTTTCATAATTTAAATATTTTTTATGAAAAATTGAGACTTAATTAATGTTAGAAAAATGTTTTTATGAAAAGAAATTTACTGTGGATACTTGATTGGGTTGGCCTATCTAGTATTGTGATAGGCTCCATCACGACCGGTATTTGGGGTCGTGACACTTGGACCTTCTCAAACAGAGTATGTGATGAGAGTAGTACATACAGGACACCGTGAAAATTACATAGGAGGAAAATCCTTAGTAAAAACTCTAATCAGAGCAGGATATTATTGGTCAAAAATAGAAGAAGATGCAGAAAGCTTTATGGCCAAATGTGACAAATGTTAACGATATGTAATAATATGCATCGTCCAGTAGAGTTGTTACATCCGGTTATTGCACATTGGCCTTTTATGAAGTGGGGGATGGATATCTTGGGTCCGCTACCCCAAGCCAAAGGAAAGATACAATTTTTACTAGTACTAACCGATTATTTTACAAAGTGGGTAGAAGCAGGTGCCATCAAACAGGTGCGGGAAAAGAAGTCACATACATCATTTGGCAAAACATTATATGCCGGTTTAGAGCTCCAAAATAAATCGTGTATGATAACTGCCCGCAATTCATAGGCGCAAAAATCACGAAATTCTTATAGAGTTGGTAGATTAAGAGGATAACCTCGACACCTTATCATCCTGTGGCTAATGAACAATCTAAATAAAAAAATAAGTTTATTATTGGTAAATTGAAGAAAAGATTAGAGGAGTCAAAAGGTAAGTGGCCAGAAGTGTTCCCGGAGTCTTATGGGCTTACCGAACGACAACAAAAACAGGTTCGGGAGATACATCATTCTCACTTGCGTATGGTGCCGAAGCCTTAATTCCAGTTGAAATGGGAGAAACAAGTACGAGGTACATCCATGCAACCGAAGAATCAAATGAGGAAGATATATGAGTAAATCTCGATTTGCCCGAAGAAAGGATTAAATCTTGATTTGCTTGAAGAAATGAGAGAAACAACTCTAATAAGGATGACAACACAGAAGCAAATTATTGAGCGATATTACAATTTGAAAGCTCATCTTAGATACTTCAAGATTTGGGACTTCGTACTCAAAAAAGTTTTTCAATCATCAAAAGCGGCCAATGCAGGAAAAGTGAGCCCAAATTGGGAAGGACCTTACAAGATTCGAGGTATTGCTGGAAAGGGTGCATATAAATTAGAAACAATGGACGAAAAAGTAATCCCATCAAATTGGAATGTTGTTCATTTGAAGAAGTATTACTTCTGAAAGGGAGAACCCCCGGTCAGGTATCGTTTATGCAAAATTATGATTTATTCTTTTTTAATTATACTAACTATTTCAGAGGATAGGCATAAACCTAGCCCACACCAAATGATGATTTTAGACCTAAAAGATACGTGAAATGCAAAATCATCCCCGGTTTGGGTTACAAACTTTTTAATGGAAATAAAAGCGTTAAGCAGTCATCATCTAAAATATATATATACCTCTGAGTCCCGTATATTTTTCCTTTTCAGGAAATGGATCACATGGAAGAAATAATCAAGTGCTCGAGATTACATATTCAAAGCTTTAACACTTGGGGGACTATATATATGGAAGGCAAAGAAGACTATAAAAGACATAATTCGAGTCAAGCCTGAGCCAATCTTCCCAACAAATCGAAATTTGAGAGCAAATAGAGTAAAAACCACAAGCCTGATTCAAAACCTACGATGAAGTATACACTTGCAAATGTATTTAGGTTACCAGTATTTAGTTTAAAGGCAATAATAGTCGTGGGTTGCAAGATATACCCTTGAATTTTGTAAAATCCGTTATAAAGAAAATAGTTATGAAAGAGTTGTAGATGTTACTTGAATACATATAAAGTATACAGTTTGAAAGTTCACGAATACAAGACTTTCTCAAATTATTAAAAGAAATATGTATGTTCCTACTCCTTCTTTCGTATGTTTACACCAATATAAAGTTGAGACGTCTTTTTCATTTAGTGTCGTTTATAAAAGGGATCTTTTTTATAATTCACGCATGTTCAAAAGAGTCACGAAGTATTGAAGCTTATTCAAAAGAGTCACAAAAATTTATAAACATAAGGCAAACATGTGTCTTCAAACCCTGAAATAAGATAAGGGTAAACTAATAAGAGAATAGAACAGAAACTCAAAATAAGATATAAACCAATAAGAGAGTAGAACAGAAACTCAAAATAAGGTATTATAAGATTTGGTCAAAAACTCAAAAAGTAATATTATATAAAAGTAAGTGTAAACTTAGTTTCAACCTAACTAGTCAATGCAAAATCCCAAAACAGACCAGGGGTAAAACTTTCCAATCATTACTAAACCCCAAAATGAACCAGGGGTAAACTTTCCACGTGCTCCACCAATAAAAAAAACACACAAAACATCAAAATTTTCAATTAAACTTTCATTATGGGGCAGGTTCTGAACTAGTATTATTAGAAGGATTCAAGATGGCATCATAAACAGCAGCAGGAGATTCAACTTGAGCAGAAGAGGTTTGAACAATAGCTTCACCAGGAGTAAGTTCATCACCCACGGGAATGTCAACCTCAAGTGAAGAAAAGTTTTGACTCTGCTGAGTTTTCTCAATGGTTTCTTTAGTTTTTGCAATTTCAGCAGCTAAGACAAAGCCTTCATAGCTTGCCTACATTAAAGTTTTGAGGCGTGTGTTCAAGAAAGCCCAACTAACATCAATAGTAGCTTTATCCTCAATGGATTTATCACACTGCTCAATTTAGGCAATTAGCTCTTCCTTTTCAGTCAAAGTAGCATCATACAAAGCTTGTAAGTGAGCGAGTGACATCTCTAAGAACTGAACTTTATCATAAGAAACACGAAGATCTTCTTGAGTTTGGGTGAGCATTTGAACAAGCTCCCCGGCTTAAACTTCCTTTTGGTTCAACAGTTTTTTCACACTTCTAATTTTCTCAGTGGCTTTGGAAAGTTGCTCGGCAAATGAAGACTTTAGAAGGACTTTATCCTTGCCTACTTGATTAGAAGAGGACTTTTCAACCGCCAACTCTGCTTCCATTATCTTCACTTGTTGCTCCAAGGTACACTTCTCCTCATCTAAAACTTCTTTCTCCAGCTCAAGTCCATCAAACTATTCCTTCCAGTTGTTCGCTTCGGTGAAATAGTCATTCATTAATTGCTCAGTATGGACGATCCTCTTCATCAACTCCGTACCAATTAGGTTGATCTACACGAGGAAAAGGAAAGTGTGATTATCAAATACAGATAAAAATAAAGTCACATGCAAAATGAAAAGCTACGTTTTATACCTTTAAAGATGAATGAACAATTTCATTCATCCACGTTAAAGAGCTGTGGTATTCCAATTTGGACTTTTCAACTAGGCCAATCAATGGTTTTAGCCACACATTGGCTTGGCCAGATTTCTTCATAAGATTACCATCCTCATGGACTTCGATGGTATCCTTTTTCATTACCCTACTGTTACTGGAAGAACCAACTTCAACATGAGAAGTTGTAGCAGTAACAATAGAGGGGATCAAAACAGCCACGGGCGGAGCACTAGCAGCAGTAACAGGTGTGGGGAAATGAGGATAAATTGGAACAGATACTGGAAAGGAGGCAAGAGGCGCTTCCTCAGAAACAATGTCAAAATCTTTATTATCAAACTCATGAGAAAAAGTTGTTCTGTAGAGTCACAGGGTGCTGTAGGCATCTCTTTATCGGAGCTCACAAAAGTGGGACTTTCAGGATCGTGCATGGAAACTAAACTTGGAGAAGGAGTGACTTTGTCATCTGAAATAACATGTTTCCTAGCTCGAGACTTACGAACTAACGAGCCCTCCTCTTGATCCTCTTCACCCTCGGAACCGGGTGCCTTATCAGCTTTTCTCTTTGATGAGGAACTCAAAATCATCTCATGAGCCATAGACAGAGAAAGTCTAGAAGTGGCGATAGATGAGAGCTAATACCCCGAATGGGAAACCCTAACAAAGAAAAAGTTAGAAAACTTTCAAGTGAATATGAAAGTAAGGCAGAAAATTGAAAGAGAAGATACTGTGCGTCTTCACTTTCCAACCAAACCTATTAGAAAGGTGCTTCCAATACCTTCCTTCCATAGTAGCAACAGTCAATAATTTTTCTACCCAACCACGGAAGTCTAGAATCACCTCAACAGCTTCCATAGTTGCTTAAAAAGGAAAAAAAATATGCAGTCACGAAATTGTAATTTCTTGTTTCTTCAATAAAAGAAGAAGAAGAAGAAGGTTTAGAAAAAACCTACTTGCAAAGTTCTATTTTTCTGGAAAAGGTATATTCTCATCACCCACTAAACCTTTTGTTGGAGTAGCAATGAAACGGGCATACCATCCACGATCTTTGTCATTTTCAGGGCTAACCAAAACCCTTTTACTCCTGGACATGAGAGTAAATACCCTAGCATGAAACAACTTAGGAGAATATAGATGAATCAAGTGATAAAAGTACAAGGTAAAGCGGCCAAATTCGACAAATATCTTAAGTATGCCACGACTCTCCATACAATAGGGCCCTGTCCTAAAAAAATATTAAAGAAACGACAAAATTCTATAATGACTAGATCAATAGGTGGTCTGAAGCCTAATGTAAAGGGATATGTATAAACAAAGGAATAACCAGCTTTGTATGAGGTGATCCTTTGATTTGCGTTAGGGACTAAAATTGGAAAATTAAATTTCCAATGGCATTAAATTCGCACAAGAGAAATCAAACCCTCAGTAATTTGGGAAGGATAAACATGAGCATGATCATGGGAAGTCATAGATGTAACTTGATATCTAATCGATTCTCGATCAGTAGAAAAGGAGAGTTCAACGAGGACACTCTCATCAACAGTGGGTTCTCGAAGAGGTTTCCTAGAAGCCCTACTTTTAGCAGAAGATCTATGAGAAGAAGAAGCCCTAGTTCTAGAGGACGAAGGAGTAGTAACACTAGGTTGAGAAGAAGAACCACGAATTGATACAGACCCTGAATTACTTAATCTGCCACCTCTTCTACTTCTGATAGGAGCAGATGAAGGGGGAAGTTCATCTACTATAACTACTCTACAGGGATCGGGATTTTGAGAAGACGTGGTTGTATAAGAAAATAATATGACCTGATGAACAAGAACTATTATGAAAGAAGAATACTATAGATTGAAGGTTTTTGTGAAAGCAAAGGTATAAGGGGGTATTTATACAAAGAAGCAACCGTCATACGAAGGAGTTCGTGATGGAAACGTCATAATGAAAACAGTCACTTCGTGACTGATCAATCAATGTATGCCACGTGTCACAGACATTAAATAAAAGTGACATACGACGCGTTGGTTCTTAAGAAGACATAATGATACATAAGAAATGGCGGCAAAAAATTCCCGCCATAAATATGATCCACTTCCCAAATATTCAATTGCTGAATAATTGGTAAGTGGGGGGACTATCTCTAGTAGCAAAAATAAATATTACACGTGGATTTATGTAAGTAGTTGATGTGCAAGACACGTGGATCATTAAGAAAGCAACAGATGGAGAGATGCATTTAAAGAGGCACGAGTCATAAATAGGTACGAGCAAATCACCCTAGAGTTTGAATTGCTAAATGAAGAGACACCAGCATAATGAATCAAGACAGTAAAGAAGGAAGATTCATGAATCGCCAATTAATGTGCATGAATGATCATAGATGTTACAGAATCTTCATAAACAGTAACGATTGCCAATTATACCGTCTCATTAATATCATTAATATTCATAATGATTCAGTCATAAAAGGGAAGAGACATTGTGCTTATAGATTCCTATATAAGGGAAGGAGATTTCACTTGTAAAGGAACGTTCTGATTATTATTGGAATATAATTTTTTTTTGCTTTCTATTGATTACTTTGCTATTTTATTTCCTTTCTTATCACGGAGAAAATATAGAATTTCTTGATTATTAGTAGTGCGAGTACTTCTAAAAATAAGTTTTGACCAAAGTACACAATTTTTGGTTAAACACCCCTGAATAAGTGTTGGTGGGAGAAGGAATATAATGTCGTAAAATTAGTTGAGGTGCGTGCAAGCTAACCCCAAATACTACTGTTATTTCAAAATAAAGTACATGTTTGACTCAACATATACCACGCCGCAAATTCATCAATCTTAAGTGGTTTCACTTGATCAGTGTGAATTGATCAAGAAGAGAGAATAATATGTAAAAGCGCATGTTATAATCTTTAGAATTAAGAAAGGATCATATCTATACAAGGGGTTAGGGGCGTTCATGGTTATGTTTAGATTGGTTTTTTCCTAAAAAGAAATCAAACAAAATAAGTTGTTTTTCAAATATTAGAACCAAACCAAACCAATTAAGTCAGTTTTTTCTCGATTCGGTTTATGTCGGGTTTTATCGGTTTTTCGGTTATTTATCGGTTTTTTCGGTTATTTATCGGTTTTTTTCTTAAATATAAGACATACACTACCAAACACATATTCCGGCAACCACATTTTTAACGTAATACTATCAAATTAATTGCCTTTTGAGAAATATATTATTTACCAAGATATATTGATGATAATTGAATTAATTATAGTGATGAATAATTTAAGGACTCAATTAAAAATATATTATTTTTAACACGAAATGGATTCTTACATTTAACAAAAGAAAACTACCAATCAAACTAGAATGTAAAGGTAAAGAACTATACTAAAAGTGCAAACTATTAACATTTACCGTAAAATTTTTGAAACTTTGTATAAAAATATACATAATATATATATATATAGGTGTAATAATAAATTTATAATAGCTACTCCTATAATTGGATTGGTTCGATTTTTTTTTTGGTTCTTTTTCTGATTAAAGCCATAACTAGACCAAATTTGATCGGTTTTTAAAATTCAAAACTAAAACTAAATCAAACCAAAAGTATTGGTTTTTTTGATCGATTTGATTTGTTTTCGTTTTGATTCGATTTTTTGGAATTTTACGAACACCCCTACCAGGGATCATCAAATGATCGATAATACAGCTTAGAATAAGCTGCACTTTTGTAAATAAAATCCTCAAAGAAAAAAATATTATTAATATACTGAAACAAAAGAAAGTATAGATGTTAAAGTGAAACTTTGGTAATAATTCACAAAAATCCTATTCACTCTCACTTGCAATCAAGATCTTGAATAGCACTTATAGTCAAATTAATATTCATAGTACAACTCAAATCTGCAGATTTTTTCCTCCCAAACACCCTAAAAATCTGCACTTTTCCTCTTATCTTAGCCTGGCTAGTCACTGGCAAAATCCCGTTAGTATTATTGACTCCTTGTCTTGCAGGTGTGACAATATTTGCATTAATATATAGTTTTTTCGTCGAACGACGTCTTACCTCTTCTTCAGGAATAATAAATTGGCCAACAGTCTCACCTCCTGAAGTAATAGTAGCTAAACTACTATCAAATTCGTAACGCCAATAATTACTATTTCTCACAAAAACTTGTGCAGCAAAATTAATATTTCCATCACCATTGTTCGAGACTCTGATGTTTTCGAGCCTGATTTGAGGTGATTTGATTCGAACAAATATGAGAGAAAATAGAAGAACGATTCCAGTTACGAACAATGCGAAGAACAAAATATTTCTGATTTTGTTTTTCCTCTTGATATTATTTGCTTGGAAATTGGCTAATGATTCTGCATCACTTCTAGGCATAAAATTTGATGGGGCTAAAGGATATGATTGTTGGTATTTTTGATCAGTTGCCATAGCTAAAAATAGAGGAATTTTATTTGAATTGAATTAAAGTTTGAGACTGTATTTATATATGTTTAGATTGAGACACTTTCGTGGAAATTATTAACAGCCACATATGTTTAAGTCTTTGTGTCTAAGTTTTCTTAATTTTCTAATTTGCTAGACGTGTTGATTTGGAAAAGTTGACTTCTAGAGAGGGTCTTGACTTCAACGATATTGTAATTTTCATGTGACATTGACAATTTTAGTGGTTCGAATTTTTATTTGTTTAATTTCCATTTCGGAAAAAGGATGAGTGTGACTAAATGTTTTAAAATAGAATTAAGGATGAACTAAAGATAATGACACACTAGATTTTCTTAATACAACATTTTCTCTTTCAAGTCTTGAATATTTTAGAAATCTTACTGAGGAAATAGATGAATTTTTTTTAACATTAAATAGAAGAATATGAGTCGGTAAAGATCTCTTGTGTTTTTAATTGAGATTTGTTATGTATGTATAAAAATAAATATTTCTCGTAAAAGAGACATAAAATTTAAAATAAATTTGTAAAGAAGTACAAAATCGATCGACATGCATCATCATGTAATGCAGTTTCGGATTTTATATTTTGGACACAACAAGATAGAAAAGTTGTACATACGTTCCAATTGTCACAAAGGCATTGGTATTTTATATAAAGTGTCTTACTATTTTTCAGCGCAAGAATAATTTACTAGCTATTGCTTTTGCTTTGCATCTTTCTTCTGAATATCATGTTGTTCCTGTTTTCCATATGAGTTCTTTGCTGATACTAATATTGTCTTCTTTTGTCTTTTGTTTTCTTAAGCCGATGGTTTTTCGGAAACAACCTCTCTACTTCTTAGGGGCAGGGGTAACGTCTGCGTACACATTATCCTCCCCAGATTCCAGTAATGAAATTTTACCGAATTGTTGTTGTTGTTTGTTGTTGTCGTGTTATCAAAGTTGATAGCTCTGTATAACTAAATTTAACATATATTTCACCACCCAATAACTTGATTAAAGGGATAACAAAAAACATAGAAAAGATAAAGGGATGAAAGAGAAAAGGTGGTCCATATGACCAAATGAAATCAATAGCACAAGAACAACAGCCAAATATAAATACTTAATTAATTAATTCAATTTTTGAGAAACATAAAAAAGAGAAGTATATAATTCTCTTTGTACGTTGTTTCAATATATATTCAAGGATTTTAAGGGATTTGTTATGCATAATTCATAAATTAAAGTGAGATTCTTTTGAAATATTTGAAACTTAAAAAATATAAAATAAAATAAAAATAAAAAACTTTTTAAAAGTACACCGGATGCATATGTAATTCATCCTATAGTAGTACATATACTAGACTATAGGAAGTCTTCTAATATAAAAGCTATGGCTAGTTGCCCAGGCTACTTTTGTAAATTAGGTTTCGAAAGCGAATTATTAGAAAGTTATAAGGCAAAATATTCTTTTCCTATGCAATTACAAGCTCTGAATAGTTGGCACAAGGTCAAATACTCATTTTGTAAAAAAATTATAAGTTTATAGTACAACTTTTTTTTAAGTGTTTAACTGGTAAACGAAAATAGTACTTATATCTATATGCAGTATTGGAACTTGTGGCAAAAAAACAATCAGGATTGTGGTAGGATCGATACGATTGATCCATCCTTTACTAAATATTTTGGGAATAAAAGATATCTAGCATGAAGAACTTTCTTCCTTTAATGAGTCTTATACGACACAAATTCAGATTAGTCGAAAACCAAAAAAGAACTTTTGGTGAAGAGTAATTACTTTAGAACTTGTTAGGATAAAAACGGGCGATTGTCACGACCCCAGTTCGCCCTCCGTGAACATGTCGTGATGACACCTAGTCCCTACGACTAGATAAGCCTAACAATGCGGAAATAATATAACTTGCGGAACAGTTAATTAAACTAAGCAAAAATAGAAGAAAAACGGTATATAAGTGTCACTTGGCATATACAACTCAAACGCGGAAGTCTACAATATCACCCCAAAACCCGAAAACTCGGGAAACACAGGCTAATAAAAATATAATACACTGCTCTAAACTCCAGAAAAGTCTACATCAAAGTACGAAAGAAGTCTAAACGCTACAAGATAGAGTAAGAAGGAGACTCTTCGGTCTGCGGACGCTGCAGATGTACCTCAAAGTCTCCGTAGCTCTCCCCGCCTCAAGGATAGTGCGCCTGAGTGAGGGTACCTGGATCTGTACATGAAAAACATGCGCAGAAAGAGCATGAGTACACCACAGTGGTACTCAGTAAGTGACAAGCCTAACCTCGGTTGGGTAGTGACTGTCACGACCTGTCACGACCCCAAACCCGGTCGTGATGGCGCCCAGCCCAACGGCTAGGCAAGCCCGACCAAATGTGCTCTCAACCCGAGCTTAGAGCTCATAAACCATTTATTTAGAAATCATTAATAGTGATATAAACCAAATGTGCTGATAGTTATAAAAATATCCCGAAAATCTCACAGAACAACATAACTTCCCAAAGACCTGGGGTCACGAGTAAAGAGCCTCTATCAGAATATCAGTACAATACTGTAAATAAATCTACAAGTCTGAATGTATGCGGAAAGAACAAAATAGTAGAGTAATAAGGGGGAGTGTCGGGTCCTGCGGACGCCAGGCAGCTACCTCGACGATCTCAAATGAAACTCTGGATCAGCACAAAGCTCAGCTAAGCTTCCAAATACCTGAATCTGCACACATGGTGCAGGGAGTCGAGTGAGTACTTCCAACTCAGCGGTAATAAAAGTAAATAATGCTGAGGAAAAGAAAACCACACAAAGCACTATCTCGTGCTATAAAATACAGAATCACATTTTAGATTTCAGTACACTTTCATGGTATTCCTCTATAACATATCTAAGTAGATTTTTAACTCTCTTTTTAACATCTCTTTTTTCATTATTAACAGTTCAATACCTGGGTACAACATCAAACAGTGCAAGTCTGCACTCAAGTCAGCCCCTTGTGCTCAGCACTCCT